>CM047808.1:56623207-56838614 GCA_026214975.1 Gentiana macrophylla | reverse complement strand
GTTAGAATTCTCTGTATAAGCCTTTACTTAGAGTCTGACATGTTGTATAAGTTAAAGTCAGACAAGTACTGTACTAGTTGGGAGGACGGCAAAGTAAAACAGACATTCGGCAAAGTGAAGCCAGCCAAGCACCAGCAGAAAAGTAGTGAAGACATTATGGTCTGACTTATAACCAAGGAAGTCTGTGATGACCTTGGATAAGTCTAAGTTATGCTCTAAATGATGAAACTTAATGTTTAATTATGGTGTACACTACTCTCACCCCAATCAAGGATCAGTGAAGTACAAAGATTCTCCTTAAACTGAAATAATCAAGGAAACAGTGAATCGGCAGAGTAAACTGACTTTCGCTGAGTGAAGACAAAACAGTGAAGGAAGATCTAAACGGCAAAGTCTGATAGATCACTTGACCATTCAGAGAACGGCTAAGTAAACCTTACTAAAACAGATTTTGAGATATGATGAAGGTTAAGAGGATCATTCATTAAATGCACAATCAATAGAGGATAAATCAAGGACGGATTTTCTGATAAACATTTAAAGAAAAATCCGATCACTAAAATCAAGGAGAATATAATTACGGGGGAATCAAGAATTATTCCCCTAATTAATATAGCCAACGGATGGAAATTTAAATCAAGGATAATCTAGGCAGTAAATAGAGGGCATTTATAGCAAAAGAAAACAAGAAAAAGAAATGACGAAAAATCTGAGCAAAAACTCTGTCAAAGTAGAAAGCCTTCTATATGTGCAAAAAGGAAAACATCTAGTGATCAACTCAAAACTGAGAGCTACAATTCAAACATCAAGCACTGAGATTGATCAACAAGTTTGTGGATCCAATTCACATCAACCAAGCAACTGAATCAGAGTCATCTGAGAAGGAGTTGTGTCTGTGATAGCTGTTGAAGGATTTGATCCCAAGGGAGCGAGTGAAAGAGATCGAATCATCAAGGCTACATGCAGATCAAGGAGTGATAGCCTTGTAGATTGTGAAGCTTGGGAAGTCAAGGACAATCATACTATTGTAACTGTGAAAACAATAGTGAATTCCTCCAATCATCACATGCATATTCATTCATTTAAATAAAATTACCCTCTGACTATAGTTCTACCCTTCTCTGGAACCAACATGCATATTCATTCAATTAAATAAAATTACGGCATGAATAAACATGCTATAAAAGTATCTTAACAAAATAAACAACAACAATAAGGTACCTGAGATAACCTCATCCTCTGGTTCTGCATCTCTAGCATCAACCGCAAAAACTCGAACCGGTCGATTTGGGCCGCTTCTACCGTTTCCTTGGCTCGAACTGCCCTTGTTTCCTCTGTTTGGACACGATCTAGAAAAGTGCCCTGGCTCTCCACAGATGTAGAAACCGTTATTATTCTGTCTGCTCTCGCTTGAATGATTCCTGTTGCACTTAGGACAAGGTGGTGCACTGGTTGGGGCCTTTGTTGCTGTAAGAGCTGTTGCCCTCTTGACGTTCTGTTGCGGCGCTCCTCGGTAATTGCCCTGGCTAGTCCCAAAGTTCCTCTTGTTCCCAATAACCACTGTAGCCTTCTTCTTGAAGGTCTCAACCTCTAAGGCTTTATTCAATAGCTCTGCCATGGTCCTCGCTGTAAATCACAACATGCTAGACTGTTCTCGTGAGCTAAACCTTCCTTGTAGAGGGCCATCTTCCTCTCTTCCACTTTCATTAATTCAGGGAAGAACCTTCCCAGCTCATTAAATTTATTGGTATACTGAGATACCGTTAAATGAATACCCTGCTTTAGCTTCAAGAATTGACTTTCCTTATCTGCTTGTACCGTTGCCGGGAAGTACTCGTTGTAAAACATAGCTTTGAAAGCTTCCCACTCTGTGACCTTACCATTGCTACTCTGAATAGCATCTATCCATGCTTCAGTTGCACCCAAAAGAAAACTAACCGCCAGCTGTGCCATCTCTGTTTCCGGAACATGTATATTCCTGCAAGCCTTCTCAAAACCTCTTAGCCATTCCTCAGCCTTTGAATGTTCTACATTCCATAGAATTTTTCAACCCGATTCCTTCTCAATCTCGTATACCAATCCACAGGCGGTGCTTGCTCAAAAACTGGTCTAACCGGTGGAGCTGGTGGGTAAACCGGAGGGTAACCAAAAGGTACTTGTCTTTGATCTATGCGGTTCTTTTGGGGTAAATTGGATTCACTTGAGGTTCAGGCTGAAAAGAGTAGTATCCCTGATGGTAATTCTAGTGATGCTATGGGGTTGGCTGAGGTTGTTGGAAACCAAAGGGTGGGTAACCAAAACCTTGTTGATGGTCAAAACGTGGTGAGAGTGGTATGGTAGGTCGAGGGGTGTGACCTACAGGAAGTGGGACGAAAGTGTGCTATTGTTGGTGAAACACTAGTGGTGAGGGGTGGCTCGCTGGTGGAGGGTAAACGCTGACTGGTGGAGGGTAAACACTGACTGGTGGAGGGTAGAAGGTTTGTTGGTGTGGAGGGTAGCTTACCGGTGGTGGTACAAAACCCGCTGGAACATCGCTTATTGTTGGACTAATTTTTGAGTTTTAGTGATGAGTGCTAGACTAGCTGTTATAGAGCAAAGGCAAAAAGATGTCTAGATTAAATGTATAGGCTTATTAGAGTTTGATCTTTGTATATGTTTGATCAAACTAGCATCAGATTTGGTGGTGACTTTCATCGTGCAGACTGGCCCACATCGATAGGGTACACGAGTCAGTAGACTAGTTTAGAGCCTGCTTGAGGATGGAAAGGTCGAGGCTCAAACTCAGTTATTGAAGCCTAAGGGATCAAACTTAGTATTTAAAGTCAAGGATATGGAATCAGAATTTAAGGAAGTCTGTGATGACCTAAACTGATTACATATACCTTGTGTACAAGGTCTAAGGTCCATACGTTAAGTGGTGATTATTACTTGGTTATGATCAAAATGGTGTAATCTAACTTCGTAATAAAAAGTTAGATATAAGAGAAGTCAGTTGTAGTGTTTTATAAACACAGCAACTTTGGATCAGCTGACTGATATGCATTTCAGCAGACTTACATTCACAGGTACCTGCTGAACATATATTTCGAATTAATCAAAGGTTACATTGGAAGAATACAAGGATAAGGATAGATAACAACTTCTGATTTTATCAAACAAATCAATGGCTAAGATTAAAGGGACGGTGGGAAGAAATAGAGGTTTATCCAATGGATACAAGTCAAATGGTGGACAGACTGAAAACTGCCAAAAAGCAATCTGACAGTGTCGGTACTATGTACAGGGACAGAAAGCAAGTCAAGATGGGACAAATATGAAACGGCTATGTTTGAATTTCAAACATAAGACACAAGGATTCCTACCTATAAATAGAGGACTCATAATGCAGATACAGATGATGAAAAATAGAGGAAAAACAATAAATAATCATGAGCTTCAGATTCTTATCAAGAAATCACCCTGCTGACCCTACTGAACTTAAATCTACTGATCTAGTCAAATTCTTCAAGTGTAATTTGTTATCAAGCTACATCAAGTTTACACATTTGAAGACTTCAAGCTGCTGATCATAACTTCCTGATCAAGCTACTGAAAGCTGAATCACTTACTTGATTCAAACTTTCTTTTATAAGAAACCTACTGAAGACAGAGAAGCGTCTTTGGGTGTCAAGGACTGTTGTTTGTGGTGGAGCTGGTGAAGAGGCAATCCTACCCTTCAAGGACCAGTGGAAGACTTTGGAGCAGCAATCCTACCTGTTCCAAGTGTTCAGTTTGTGAAGCCAAAGTTACTGGTGAAGGACAAACAACTTAGGGATTTTTGTAACTGCTACCTCGAAGATCTCGAGTGAATTTCCTCCAACATCACAGGAGAAGAGTGGACTGACATGATTACACCACCTGAAACCACTATAAAAACTGCCTACTTACTTTCTGCATTTATTTTCTGCATTTAGTATATTTAGCACATCAACCTACTGAAACTAGCAATTGAATCACACACTTACACTACTGAGTATCTAATACTTGGTATCATACTTTAACAACAAGTAATAAGGCTTAATTTGAATGTATTCATTGCAACAAATTCATAGAAATTAACGATCGGTGACTATCGAGTGTCGTGGAGACCATCGGAGTCGGCCAAGCTTGTAAATTTTTGAGTTTGTTAACTCCAAGTTTTTTAAATGTTGTGTTTATTCACCCCCCCTCTAAACTTAATTAAAGCCTTTTCAAGGGACCAACACTTACCAAAGAGAACTGAACCGAACTCCCCACGTGCCATCATGGAGGTTGCTCCTGGTAAGGTCGCGGTGACAAATTCTGTTGAGATCTTGGTGTAGGTGTCGCAGTATGAGGTGGTGGTGACAAGCTCCGATGGGGTGGAGGATTCTGCCTCACAACACCGCCTCCTACGACTGGTGTTGGACTTTCCCGACGAACTCCAGAAGACTCTGCACCCGTTCTAGTTCTCGTGAACACCATCCTGATGATCAAAGAAAACCATAACGTTACTAAAAGGTCTAAAGAAATCTTATCTTAAAAGGAAGGAGGCTTAAAAGACGCTTCTCTCTGATACCAACTGTAACGCCCCGTTCCCGGACACCGAGTCCTTATCCGGAAAAGGAACGTTCGGCACGTATAAAATAAAAATAAATTCATTTCATACGTAAGCCTCTACTACGTCGTATCAAAAACAAGCAAACGGAAGCAAAAGACTCAGGTAATAAATTTCCAATAAAAAAATCCAAAAATAGAATAAAGTCTAAAGATGGAAATGTAACCTTACTACATTCAAGAACATACAAAATTTAAAAGAAACGTAAAGGGTACCACAAGTCTCGAAAGATCAAAAGTCTAGACCAAATGTACTCCAACAGCCTAATAAATGAAAGACAAAATAAATAAATAAAAAGTCTTCACGAGGCGTCGTCAAACGTCATCATCGAACTCATCCTCGTAGCCCTGATCAACCTGGTCATCTTCTCACCCAATTAACCTCAAATTAAGCACAGTAAATCATAGAAAAACATATCTAAACATTCCATAACACCTATGATCATTGTTCAACCAAAGACTCATCTTTCTAGCATTAAAACGTCTTAAAACATGATCTAAACCCCATAAACGATAATTGAGATCACAGGGAGAGTCTCTCACCTATTTGCAGCCAAAAACCAGACTAAGCAGCATTGAAAATCTGCAACACTCTCAACAACCTGATATCCAAATGTTGCCCTTCTCACGATGATCCTAATTCTCCAATCCGATCTGAAAACGATCAAGAAACACTTCAGATATTGTGACAAATCTCTTGGCCTTTTCACTTCTCCAAATTGCGCAAAGAAGAAAGAACGTATAAACTGATTTCTGATTTAATTAGGTTATGGGAAGGATTAAGTGTAATTTTTCCTTAAATACACATTCCAAATTAATCATTTTCCTTAATTACCCCTATTTACCAAAAATCAGAATAATCCCTTTAATTATATACATAAATTCAAAAATCATATATATAGAATCAATAGAATACTTAACTCCAATAAAAGAAAAGAAATACTAATATTACGTTTTCGCAAAATGACACGTCTGCCCTTTCCCGAAAATCGGAATATTACATTTCCTGCATGTGTGTCCGCACTGTCGGGATGCCTGTTTCTCATGACGACGTGGTGGTGCAGCCACACGCCAATGTTGAGCTTGCACTTGTTGTCTCGGACTCGCCGACAGATGACTCTGACTCTGATTAGCTTTAGATCTTATTTCTCTCTGCTCTTGTAAAAATCGGCCTTGGCGGTCCTTGTTTCATATACTGAAATTATCTTTTTCCCATACTGTATTTGCTTTCCTGTTTTCTTGCTTCAACTTTTCTAAATTTGAGTTTGTACTTGCGGCCCCCGTTCCCTTGCGAGGTGAGAGCGCCCTTGGAATGGAAATAAAATTTGATCGTGGATGAGAACTCTCCCGTGTCCAACCATGGCCCCCTTTTTGGTGGAGCCGTTGATTCTGGTCGGACCCGGTTTAGGTGGTTTGGTTCCTCGAGGATTGTGAAGCCTCATAACTCCATTCAACCGACGCCTTTATGACCCTTTACCCAACCGACGCATTTATGAGTGTTCTTTTCAAAGCGTCGGCTCGGTTACGGTAGAGACTTGAATTCGGATTCGAACGTTTGTGACTTCTGCCCTTCCCGCCTTTTGATTTTTTGGGCCAATAAAAGAAAGGGGTTTCCCTCTTCTTCCCCACTTGTCATTTTTTCTGAACGTCCTTAATGCTTCTTGAGAGATTACTTTCGTTCTTTCTTGGATTTTTGCAAATTTTACCATGTCTCATGGTGGAGAGGAGACTGAATCTGGGCGGTATAGGGCCAGGGCACCGGGCTACTATCAATGTTAACGGCTAGAGGAATTTTGTCACTACTCCGGCTGGGAAATACAACTTAACCCTCGTGCATGAGTTCTACTCTGTTTTTTCAGAGAATGGTCATGCCGATCGCACCACTGCCGTTACCGTTCATGGGGTGATAGTGGATTTTACTCCGGCCGCTATAAATGATTTTTATGGCCTCCCCAATCCTACTGAGGATTATGACTCCTTCTGGAACCTTGAGGACGGGATCGACTATTATGCTACCCGGTTCGACGCTTTCCAGTTCTTGCTTCGCAACGAGTGGGTGGACGGTACAGAGGTGAGAGCCAATATGCTGAATCGGGTGCAGAGGGAGTGGAAACATATCCTGAACACACGGGTCTTTGTATGCCCGACCCTTATGATCTTACTGATGCTAAACCGTTTGTCCTCTACGCTCTTTCAGTTCCTGAGACGACCATCAACTGGGTCGCCTGATCCACTTTGAGGCAATCAAGTTTGCAACCATGAGGAGTGATGTTTTGCCCCTGCCTTTTTCCTGGATGATTTCAAATATGTTTATTCGGTGCCAAGGGATGCCGGTCTGTCCAACAACGGACTGATATTACGCCCACCCTGAGGCGGATGTGTGAGGAGCGGAGCAATTTTTTTTGCTCCTTTGTAAAATTTTCTTCATTTTGTAATGAATTGCTTTCCCTTATTTTGTTGTCTTGATCTTGCTTTTGGGTTTTATTTATTCAAATTTGCGCCTCTGATGATGCCATAAACGTGTCTGTCGGATGTTTGCTTTTAGCGATTTTGGGTGGCACCCTTCTGTATCGGACAAGCTTTGCTTGTCGGAAACAGAATTTGTTTGTGCCCGACGGGGTTTTTGAAAGATAATTCATTGACCATAATAAAACGGGCTCAATGGCTTTACAAAAACGTTTCTACAATATAAGTTGAGGTCATGGCCCTTACGTGTAATATCGTTTCAAGTTGTCGTCATGCCAGGGCCTGTTAAACTCGCGGCCCTCTATGTCTTTGAGGATGTATGTACCCCTCTTGACTATCCTCAATACTTGCCAAGGACCCTCCCAATTTCCGGCCAGCTTTCCTTTATCGGTTTTCTGACCTATTGCTTGCCTTTTGCGTAGGACAAAGTCTCCTACCACAAAAGAATGATCGTGGATTCGCTTGTCATGGTGCCTTTTTGTGGCTTGCTTCTAGTTAACCAGCTGAGCGCGGGCCCTCAAGCGCTTTTCTTTGGCCAGGTCCAGTTTGATTTGGCGATTAGTTACGTTATCGGCCTTGTCAAAGTGGGAAACCCTTATACTTGGAAGTGCCATTTCTATGGGTGCCATCGCCTCTGACCCATATGTTAATGTGAATGGCGTCTCCCCCGTTGTTACCTTTCAGGCTGTTCGGAGCCAAATTCCCCCTTGCTGTCCCTAGAACCGGACATCTTCTGATTTATTATAGTCCTTGCATCAACATTTAGTTTCGACCTGTCCGGCTAAGAGTTGTCCCATCCTACAGTGGGATTTTCGAGCATGGTGTCCAAGTTATCTTGGAGATGAGGGTCTCTCGTGGGCCCCTTCCCTGGAGTAGGTGGACCATGGAGACTGTCCTTTGCCCCAGCCATATGTCAAGCTCTGATTGGTTGTTTGTTCTAAATTCCAAAAAGTACTCTGGTTTTCAACTGTTTAGACACTCACTAACCATGTACTATCCAGATGCACAGGCAGCGTGTTCGGAATTTTGCTGAAAGTGACCTATCCAGCGGATCTGATGACGGTGCCGACGTACGGATACTGGAAATTAGGGAACAACTGCGATTTCTCAAGCGTGAGGTCCCAAAAAATCCCAATATCCTTATGGTTCCGGCATGCCTTTTTTCCAGATTCAAATTAACAACACAACACAGGAACACAAGCTCTACTTGATGCACCACCCAAAAAATTTGAATGTACCCAAAACTGGACCAAAATAATGATATAACAGCGACTAAATCAACGAGCGTGATCCTGACCCTTTTTCCTGACGTGAAAATACGGAGAGTATCGATTTCTCAAAAGCAAACTTGATAAGTCCATGTGTCCGTAGTCCTTTTTCTTAGATGAACAGTAACAAACAACAAACCAAAAACTCTGAAACGATGTTTCTGGCCAGGAAACGTACAATGCCAACTCTGGCGAGTTTCCTTGCGCAAAAGTCACGAGAAAGGTGATGATTCAAACGCAAACTCGTGATTCTGTGCAGGGAATTGGGGAGGTTACCTTGCTGTGAGATGATTTTGGCACTGAGTTGAAAATCTCAACGCGTGCGAGTGAGAGCTGAGAGCTTTGAAGAAGAAATTGTAGGGGTGGCTGAAGAATATGGAGTTCTTCCTGGGGCCGCTGTAAGTCCTGCAAGATGTGGGTGAGCCATACGCCAGGAGCAGGCTAAAAACCTTTATTTTCCCGCTAACAGAGCCAACTGATAACGTCGAAATTATCTCGGGTAAATTAGCAGTTGCTTGAAGTGGATATCTAGCTGTGATTTGTCTATGAGAGTGATGGTGTGAGATGGAGCTAGAGAACTCCGGTGGTGGTGAATGGTGGTGCAGTATAAGTGAAGCAAGAGCAATCAAATGGGCAGAGTTTTTCCTTGTTTTTATATATTTTGCCTCTGTTTATGAATGGTACACGGAGCCCTATTTATAGGGTGAGAACCGACTAACTTTCAACATAATTACAACTAAGGACATAGTACAACTAAATTTGCGGTGGCTAGTCGGGCCACGGTGAACAGATGGCAGCACGGATCCCCGAGTTCTTATCGCACATCCTTAGCGGGCTTGTTGGGTCGTCAGTCTGTACTCTCCAAATTCTAGTATAAAGGACCTCTGGCGGATCGTTCACCCTTCTGCTCATCATGGGCCTATTATCAAAGCCCATTCCCAGAGTGATTGTATTTAGCAACTGGGGCCTGGCCGTATCTCATCTCTCCGGCCCCCTTCCACCCGTATTCGGTAGATCGGTTTGGATCCACATCCGGTTCGGCGGGCCAGTAGGTGGAGCTGGCCTATCAGGGTGGAAAATTTGCTAGGATTGATTGACACATCAGTCCTAGAGATGAGATTGATGGAGATTATAGAAAATGGGAAACAGAGAGGAAATAAGATCCCAAATTTACACCAGATAGTGAGGATTCATCATCATCATCAGATTCAGATGATGATCATCCTATGCATCCAGGTGAGTCCAGTGGAGTTGCAAGGGAAATATCTAGTGTGCATGCTGGACAAGAGCCTGTCAAGAAGACAACAGAGCAATCTAATGAGGATGGCAAGTCTGTTGAGGGCCAGCAGACTGATAATTTAGCACAGGAACTGTCTGCGGCCTATAATGAAGATTTGGAAGCTCAAATTGCTGCAGCAACACTCCTTGAAGATGCTATCTTGTTGAATATCTCTGATACAATAATGATTGAGCAAACTGATGTCAATTCTGAGGTATCCAATCAGTATCAAGACAATATTGACACAGATGAAACCTTGGCACAGGCTGTTGAAGTATTGAGAGAGATTGCTGAGGTTGTTGAAGAAATGGAGGTTCAGTCTTCTTAGGTATAGACAGCAACTAAACACAGGTTAGAACTGGTAGTCCAGAGTAATCGAGGATCGAGGCAATTACTTGGACAAAGGTTTGATTTATTGTTGGGATTGGAGAAATCCCTGTGTCTGATTTGGAGGCTATTGAGGAAAGGGCTACAGATGGAAAAGATAGACAACAAGCTGCTGATGAACAACCTGAGGAGCAACTTGTTGACTATGATTTTAGTGATGAAGAATTTCAGATGCCTGAAGAAGAAGAAATAGTGCCTCAATAGGTACATGAACCTATAATTGAGGAGGTACCAGTTTTGAATGAAGTTGAAGAAGGTCCTGGACCCCGTGTATAGGATAGGACAAGAGCAATTTTTGTGAGACAGCCAAGGGCAGATGATACTGTTGAAGAGCCTACTGGAGATTTTGCTAGACATATGGTTGGTGGTATGGTTGGTGCAGTACTAGCACACATTTTGGATGAGTTAAGGGCTGCAAGAGACAACATCACACAGCTAAGAACTCAACTGACAAGGAGTGAGCAAAGATTTGAAGACTTGGTGAATTTGGTGGAAAATAGAGGCAGAACCACTGAAACTGTTGCATAAAATGTCACCTCTATACATTTTTCTCAAAATAATATGCTAAGAGAACTTACCCTTGTCAAGCAGGAAGTTGCAAAGAAGGATAAATACATAATTGAACAGATCATATCCTTGCACAAAAAGGTTGATAAGTTGGCTGAGAGACATAACCCTGCTGAGACACTCAACCCTGCTGCAATTGATCCAAAAGTTACTAAGAGGATCAACCTGCTGGAGCAAACTATGAAAGGCCGGATTACTGCAGTTGACACTAGAACAGAAATTGTGGAAGGAAAACAAAACAATCTGTTAAACACACAGGAGAATGTACTAGGCATACTGAACCGTTTTATTGATGATGTCAATAAGGGGAAAGAAGGTCAGACAGCAGAAGCAAAAGAAGCAGCTAGGATCTAGAAGAGAAAGAGATTTAAAGCTGAAATTAATGAATTCAGAGCACCTACACCTGGCAGAGTACAATTAACTGATGATCTGCTGAAAGAATTTAAAACTACTTTTTATGCAAGGAGAAGACCCTACCAGGACATGACTTTTCAGGAAGGCCTGGATTCCTTCCTTGGATTAAAATTGTGGGAGACAAGGATCAAAACCTTGAAATTGACTAGAAAAGGTCAAACTTGTAGAGGAGGTCGTGATGGAAGAACATCTGGAGGTAGACAACAAACATCTGCTGAACAAAAAGCAAAGGATTGTGTAGAAGAATTCAACTAGCATGGTGTCCAGCTAACTCTAGCTGAAGCCTGGAAGTGGTGGAAAATGGTACATACTTGGATTGACTTCTCAAGGATTGAAAATCAGAGGATGGTGGACAAGAGAAGAGAAATAAGAGTTTACCTTCAGAAGAGAGAACAAGACAGAGATAGAAATTAGATCAACACACTTATTTATGCCTTTATCTTTATGCGGATCCTAGTTTGTAATAACTTTGAACAAATCTGATTCTAATGAGATATGACTGAAATTTGTCCGGTTTTTGTTTTTATCTTTTCTCGGCGGCCTCAGGGTTATCGGGATGGGGAGTCTTGTTCTGCTTCGCACCATCTCCATCGCTAGCTTCGCTAGTCGCAACCTTCTGTGTGGAATCCCGAGCCCTAGCAGCACTTTTGCAGCCCGTTAATGTGGTCTTATTGGTTTTGGATCGCTCAGTAACAACTCTACGGACAACGGATTTTTGGCTCCCACCTCGGAACAACTCGGGCGAGACCAAAATCATTTGCTCACTAACACTAGCCGTCCGGCTAGAGCTCGCCTCCTCATCGTCCCATGAGGCGTAACCGCGGACACAATCATTTTTGTCATCACCGCTCTGAGACATCCTTCAAAACAAAAGGATGATGCGGATAAGAATCACCAAGAACAGTAAAAGTTAGGCCAGGATGAACCGTTTTCATTATGACGCCCCGTCCTTTGTTTCACATCAAGATGTGCAAAACCCCAAAAGTCATGGGTAAAAACACTGAAAGAAAATACAAAAAATCAAGCAACAACAATGCAAGGTCAAGGATCAAAGGTCACGATAAGGGAGACTGAATTTTGGAAAACTCAAAGACTTGGACGGAGGGCAACCGAAACTTCCACATGCTAAAATCCAGCAAGAACTCAGAACATACACCACCATCGGAAACAACAAAAACATACAAAATTATCCTAAAGAATGTGAGAAACCAGGAATAAAGGGAGGATTACAGGGTAATCAGGGGAAAGCATGAAGGAAATGGAGGAAGATGAAACAAACTTTCAACAGATTTTCCGGAAATTGCTTCACCGGAATGCCTTCACCGTCGAATCGCTTGCAGACCGCTGTCGGAGAAATTTGAAGATTTAGAGAATGTTAAGGTCAAGGATCCGCCTCCCTTATATAGGCTGAGGGATGCAGATCCGATGGCCACGACACCTCTGATCTAAAGGATGAAATTAAGGGCAGGAATTTTGAGTTTCGAAATTCAAAACAACCATCATTATGGCACAAGGATCGAAAGGACTACAGCCAATCAGAACAAGCGGCAGTCTGCATCAGTTTTCATATGAAGTAAGGGCAGGAAGAAACCGTGTGGAATTCACCCAGTGAATGACGCTATGGCATGGGGGCCGGCCCTGGACTTCAACTAGAATCGGCTCGTGGCCAAAGGCCCAAGAAGCCAAATCCTACGGAGTTAAGGCTGTCCGCTCATTAATAACTTCAATCGGCTTGAGGTCAAAGGCCCAAGAGGCCTAATCCTATGAAGTTAAAGCTATCCGCCCATTAATAACTTCAATCGGCTCGAGGCCAAAGGCCCAAGAAGCCAATCCTATAGAGTTAAGGCTATCCTCGCATTAATAACTTCAATGGGCTCGAGGCCAAAGGCCCAAGAAACCAAATCCTATGGAGTTAAGGCTATTCGCCCATTAATAACTTCAATCGGCTCGAGGCCAAAGGCCTAAGAAGCCGAATCCTACGGAGTTAAGGCTATCCGCCCATTTATAACTTCAATCGGCTCGAGGCCAAAGGCCCAAGAAGCCAAATCCTATGATGTCAAGGCTACCCGCTAGAAATGGTTTCTGACAACCATAGTTATTCGCCCATCGGAAATACCACGAAAAGTCAAGAAGACTACTCCCTACCCGAAACTTCGAGATGTCACGGGTACGGAGTAGGGGGCCATTGATAGGCCGGCTCCGCCGCCCGGCCCGCCGACCCAGATGTGGATCCAAACCGATCTGCCAAATACGGACAGAAAGGGGCCGGAGAGAGAAGATGCGGCCAGGCCCCAGTCGCTAGATACAATAACTCTGGGAATGGGCTTTGATAATATGCCCACGTTGAGCAGAAGGGTGAACGATCCGCCAGAGGTCCTTTATCCCAAAATTTGGAAAGTACAGACCGACTATCCAACTAGCCACCGTAGATTTAGTTGTACTATATGCCGAACTCGGGGATCCGTGCCGCCATCGGTTCATTGCGGCCTGACTAGCCACCACAGATTTAGTTGTACTATGTCCTTAGTTGTAATAAATGTTGAAAGTTAGTCGGTTCTCAGACTATAAATAGGGCTCCATGTACCATTCATAAACAGAGGAAAAATATATAAAAACAAGGCAAAACTTTTCCCATTTCATTGCTCTCACTTCACTTATACTACACCACCATTCACCACCACCGGAGTTCTCTAGCTCCACCTCACACCACCACTCTCATACACAAATCACAGCTAGATATCCACTACAAGCAACCGCTAATTTACCCGAGATAATTTTGACGTTATCACACCCCAAGATTGTCAAAAGCCCTTTCCTCAAATCCAGTTATTGGTTCCCTTATTGGCTTTTGTCTTTTTTAGAAACCAAACTTCCATTCAAAATACTTTCTGATCTTCATGAAGTTAGGATCTTCTTTAGGCTTATTGGACTTCTTTTCTTTTCTTTCAAAGTGCATTGTAGGTTTCCTTGGAGCAGGTTTGTCAACTTGTTGACTTCTAAAAGTCTCAACAAGATGACTCAAAGTATCTTCAGCAGACATAAAAATGTCAGTAGACTCTTCAGTTGGAAAATTTGTGTCTACTATCTCCAATTGCTCTACACATGCTTTCCCCTGAATTATATGTTCCTCAGCAGGGATATCAACTAAATTTCCTTCCCCCTGATTCGTAGCAATCTCGGTAGGGTCTTCAACAGTGTCATTAACCCCCACAGCAGGTTCAGATTCAGCAATTTTTTCTGGTTCTTCAACTAGTTGTTCAACAACAACTTCAGTAGCCTCTACCGTAGGCTATACAACTTCTGGTGTCTCTTCAACATCTATTTCTTCTTTTGCTTCCTTTTGTTCTTCAAGAATCCTCAATTCTTTCCCTTTTCCATTTCTTTTCTTCCTCACAATTTGCTTTCTTCTTTTGGTATGTCTTGCTGGGGACTCAGGAAGTTCCTTATGATTTAAGATAAAACATTTACTTTCAAATGGATGGAAATAAGAAATGTTTGGCACTATTCTATTCCATATCTCATAAGGTGTCTTCAATAGGTTTCCGTTCACTGAGGTTCTATTTTGTGCGTAGCATTCTGTATTGATTGCTTCAGCCCAATATTTTTCAGGTAACAATGCTTCACATATCATAGTTCTCCCTGCTTCCGTCAAAGTCATGTTTCTTCTCTCAGCAACCTTATTTTGCTTAGGTGTTCCAGCAGCTTCTAATTGATGCGGCACACCATTTTGTTGACAGTATTCTCTTATGACTTTGTTTAGGAATTCAGTACCCTTGTCTGATCTGATCTTCACTACTGTCAAACATTTCTCATTTTCTAATCTCTTCAAAAGTTCAGGCATCTTTAGAAGTGTTTCACTTTTCTTGTTCATGAAAATCACCAAGTATATCTTGAGTAATCATCCACAACTACTAGAGTGTACTTCTTTCGGTTATACTTGTTGGAATTACTGGTCCAAATAAATCCATATGCATTAGTTCCAACACTCTCTTGGTTGATTGTCTAGTCTTTGACTTGAAGCTTGACTTTGTTTGTTTACCTTGCTGACAAACATCACATATACCATCTTTCTTGAATGTGATTTCTGGTAAACCAATTACCAACTTCTTCTTCATCAACTGATTGATGTCATCAAAATTTAAATGATTCAAAATCTTATACAATAACCTGTTGAGTTCTAACTTTGTATGCATAATGAGGTAAGTCTCTGGAACAACAGTAGTCCAATCTACTGCATACATGCTTTGTTGTCTCTTACAGCAAACACAACATGTTCTCTTCTTTCACTCATGACAATGCAGAAGACTTTGTCAAAAGTGACTTTGTAACCCATGTCACAGAATTGTCCAGTGCACAGTAGGTTGTAGTCCAAGCCTTCAACATATGAAAAATTCTTGATTTTTATTCCATTCCTCACCAATGTTCCATACCCTCTTGCATATCCTAGTGTGTCCTTGTTCCCAAAATTGACTTTTGGTCCATCCTTTGCCACAAAATTTGTCAAACAGTGCTTACTTATTGTCATATGTCTGGAACAGCCACTGTCAAAGTACTTGACACCCTACAAAAAAAATTTAATGTGTTTTAGGTACCCAAACCTGCTAGGTCCATAGAGGTCATAGGTAAGCACAACCCTTGGCAAATTTCCATAAGGTCTTCTTTGGAAAGTGTTGCACTTTTGTTCATATATGTATGCTACATTTCCATAGAATCTAACACTTGGTTGTGTAGCATTCACATATGGTTTCTGGCCTTTGGGTACAAAGTGCTATTTCAAAATGATTTCTGTTGTTAGAAGCATTAGCAAAACCATAAGGTTGATGTCTGTTAGGAACAACCCTGTATTGTGTTCTCTGCTGAGTCCTCTACTGATTCCACTGCTGATGTCTAGCCCTAGAATAATGGTTATATCTATTGATTCTTGGAGCATGGGCAGAAATATTACAATCTTCATCAGTAGGGAACAATCTGCCTTTGCCTCTGATATAAGTATCCCTTGAATGATTAACATTCTTAGGCTTAGCATTTTTATCCACGGAATATTTCTGGTTTTTCACTTTATGTGGTCCAACAGACTTTGCAGCAGGTCTGCTATCAGTAAGTCTAGAAGGTCCAACAGTCCTACCCTTGGACGTACCCTTTTTGTAAGGTATTGCTGTCCTTTTGGATTTCTGATTTTGCTTTTTTGAATCAATCTTAGTAGGTTTTACTTCCTCTGCAACCTTTGAGGAGTTGGATCTTGTCCAAGCACAAATTTATGACCAATTCTAGTACTAGGTTCAGTAGCCTTGCTAGATTCACCCTTATAAGATTGTTCAGATTCAAATCCAACGCCTGTTCCATCACCGTAAGGCTTTCTTGATTTGAATGCAGTAGTAGAACTAGATTGTGCTACAGATTCGGCAGCTACCGCAGTTGCAGCAGACTTAGGTTGATTCTGTCCTTAATCCTTTTCTTACATTTAAGAATTCTTAATTCAGCATTTATTCTTTGAATTTCTGCTTGAAATAATTCTCTTTCAGCCTTCACAATCTCATAACCATATTGTATTTTCCTCAGTTGATTAAGGAGGGCATCTAAAGTTTCTTTACTATTAGAAATTTTAGGATTTGAACTACAAGTAGATTCACAATCACTTTCAGCAGGAGTATTATAGATACAGAATTGTATACCTCCTCAGTTTCATCCATGTAAGCCGTCAAAGCATAATAATCCATATGTGCTATGAGTGCAGTGTCATATGATTCATTTCCTTTCTCAGATTTCACTTTATAGCTTGATTCATCATCAACAACCAATGCTTTCTTGCCAGATCTTCTTTGCTGAGTCTTGTTCTTCAGTAGGTCTGGACAGTCAGGTCTAAAATGTCTAGGCTTCTAATAGTTAAAGCCCAAGAAGTCATGATCCTTCTTTTGTTTCAATTCAGGACAGTCAGGTTTGAAATGTCCTGGTTTCTTGAAGTGAAAGCACAAAAGTCATGATCCTTTTTGGATTCTTCCTTTTTCTCACTTGATTTCTTGTTGAAGTTTCTTGAAGATGCCCTTCTAGATTTCATCATTTTGATCTTTTTACTCAGGATGGCTATTTGCTCTTGCATCTCATCTAGCATATCATCTTGAACACTTGATTATTCTTCTTTATGTGCAGTAGCCAATGTTGTTGTTTTTGTTGTTTCATTTTCATCACTTGGAACAAGTTCCTTCATGAGTTCATATGGTTTAAGATCAGAGAACATTTTGAAGGTGTCTTCTTCATGTAGTCTCATGGACTCTTCCATAGCAGTTGCCTTTTCATTTCCCAAACTTCCTTTGTAGGTAAAGCTTTAAGAATTCTGGTGTTGATCTCTTCCTTTGTATAGACAACATTCAGCAGGGTGAGTTCGTCCATGATTGCATTGAACCTAGACTCCATCTATTCAATGCTTTCATTTGATTTCATTTTGAACTCCTGAAATTTTTGTTTGGCCACACTGATCTTGTTTTTCTTGATAGCATCAATGCCTTCACAAATGAGTTGCAATCTTTCCCAAAGTTCTTTGGCAGTTTTGCAATCCTTCACCTTCATTTACATATTGCTATCTAATGTTCTGTAAATGATATCAATAGCAATATTATTCAGGTTAGCTTTTTTTCTATCTTCAGTACCCTACTCTCTCTTTGGCTTTTGAATAATCTGATTTTGACCATCTACAGTTACAACTTTAGTGATTTGCAGTGGTCCTCCAGTCTGCACATTCATCATTTCATTATGTGTTACAGCTAGATAAGCCTGTATATGATGTTTATACTCATCAAAATGATCTAGAGAGCACACCAACATAGTTCTAGCATACTGGTTGTTATCCATGATGCAAAAGTTTGAAAACAGAAAATTGAAAAAGTTCTCAATGATTTTTCACAAGCACAACAAGTAAGATTACATCAGAATAGAAGCACTGCTCCGATACTAATTGTTGGTCCCTTGAAAAGGCTTTGGTTAAGTTTAGAGAGGGGAGAATAAACTTAACAGTTAAAAACTTTTAGGAGTTTTAGAAACTCAGCAGGGTCAATAGTTTGTTAACTATTGAAGCTATTGAATTTGTTGTAGCGGAATATATTAAATTAAGCCTTGTTACTTGTTGTTTCAAATATGATACTAAGTATTAGATACTCAGTAGTGTATGTGTGTGATTTAGTAGCTATTTTCAGTAGGTTGATGTGATGAGTATGTTGATAAAGTAAATTACAGAATATAAATACAGTAAAATAAAATAGGCAAGATTTATAGTGGTTCCAGGTGGTGTAATCCTATCTGTCCACTCTTCTCCTATGATGTTGGAGGAAATTCACTATAGATTCTTGAGGTTGCAGTTACAAAAATCCCTAACTATTTGTCCTTCACCAATGACTCTGGCTTCACAAACTCAACACTTGAAACAGGTTGGATTGCTACTCCAAATTATTCCACTGGTCCTTGAGGGTAGGATTTCCTATTTGTTATTACGGATCGATCAAGAACTGATGGTGATTGTGAGTAAAGATGAAAGATAAACAAGCATGCAAACACAGAAACAAGAAGAACACAGATTTAACGTTGTTTCCGGCAATGTGCCGACTACTCCACGGACAAACGAGCATATTTTTATTATCAACAGAAAGTTACATTAAGTTACAATAAATACAGACGGTATTGATAGCCTTGGGAATCCAACCCTAACCGATTAAACACCCAACCCAGTAAATGACCGAAATACCCCTGAAGTAACTGCGAACAAACATGCAGTAGACGTGTTCTACAAGTTTGCTAAGCATCAGCAGACTTGTCTTCAGTAGACTTGCCATCAGCAGGTTGATCAACCCTGCTAATCCTACCCCCAGCTGAACACCAGACTTCAGCAGATGCTTTATACATTGCTGACCAAAAACATTCCAAATCCAGACTCAGTAGCATAGTCTAAGTCACCATTACAAATCTCCACCTTGACTTCAACTCTATGCAAACTGACTAGATGCACAACCAAGTGCCAGAAATCCTCCTTGTCTTCAGATTGGAATACCTCAACAGACCTCCACCTTTAGCTGAGTATTCCCAGATTCAATATTAACAGCTTTGGATATTCAGCAAGTCCAGACACAACAGAAACTTGCTCCTTGGAACTGGTTTAGTGAACATATCAACAGGATTCACATTAGTGCTGATCTTTTCCACGTTAACCCTCCTCTCATTCCTTAGAAAATGGTACCACTAACATCAATATGCTTGATTCTCTCATGATGAACCTGATCCTTATCCAAACATATTGCACAAAAACTGTCACAATACAACCTAGTCTGATCTTGATGCAGACTCAGATCATTGACTAGCACTTTCAACCAGATTTCCTCCTTTGCTGCTTCTGTCAGTGCCATATACTCTACTTCAGAAGTAGATAATGTCACTGTACCCTATAAATTTGTCTTCCAACTTACCACAGAATCACCCAAAGTAAACACATACCCAGTCATAGACCTCCTACTGTCCACATCAGTATCATAATCAGAATCACAGTACCCTGTGACAAAACATTGAGTACCATCTCCATAAATGAGTCTAATATCTGATGTACCCCTAAGGTACCAGAACATCCTCTTTACTGCTTTCCAGTGTTCCTTTCCAGGTTGAGCCATAAACCTGCTGACAACACTGACTGTCTGAGCCAAATCAGGCCTAGTGCAAACCATGTCATACATTAAGCTACCCACTGCACTAGCATATGGAACCTTAGACATGTATTCTTCCTCTTCAGCTGACTGTGGAGCAAACACAGTAGACAGATGTAGATTTGGTGCCATTGGAGTACCTATAAGTTTGGCTTCTGATATGCAAAACTTGGATAATACCTTTTCAATATACCCTGCTGAGACAAGAACATCTTCCCTTCCTTCCTATCTCAATAGATCTCCATCCCCATAATTTTCTTTGCATTCCCCAAATCTTTCATCTCAAATTCAGCCTTGAGCAGATTCTTTAGATCTTGAATGTCAGACTTATTTGCAGCAGCTATCAGCATATCATTTACATACAACACCAGATAGATGATTGATCCATCCTTCAACTTGTTGTGATAAACACTGCAATCATATAGACTCCTGCTATAACCCTGCTGAATCATATAGCTGTCAAACTTCTTATACAACTACCCTGGAGACTGCTTAAGTCCATATAAGGACTTCTTCAACTTGCACACATATCCTTCTTTTACAGGAACTTGGAAACCCTCTAGCTGGGTCATATAAATCTCCTTATCTACATCTCCATGTAGAAAGGTTGTCTTCACATCCAATTGCTCAAGTTCAAGATTCTGATGTGCCACTATTGCTAACAGCACCCTGATGGAAGTATGTCTGATCACTGGAGAAAATATTTCTTTATAGTCTACCCCCTCTTTCTGACTGAAACCCCTAGCAACCAAACGTGCCTTATATCTAAAACCCTCAGCAGATGCCATTCCTTCCTTTTTCTTGAATATCCATTTGCTAGTTACCACCATCCTGTCTTGTGGTTGTTTAACCAGATCCCAAGTCTCATTCTTCTGAAGTGACTTCATTTCTTCTCTCATATCAACAAGCCATTGAGATGCCTTAGAACATGTCACAGCTTCCCTATAAGTGTTAGGTTCAAACCATCCACTTCTTCAGCTACCTGTAGTGCATATCCAACCATATCCTCCTCAAACCCATATCTTCTTGGTGCCCTGATATGGGTCCTCCTAGCTCTGCTGAGAGCTATACCCTACTGACCAACATCTGCAGTTTGAGTCTCTACTGACCCTTGTTCAGCAGACTCGCTTGGATCTTGTTACGGATCTGGCCGATCGTTGACTGTCCCTCGCCGATTCCTTTAATCCAAAGAGGCTCGCTGAAGCTCCACCTGTTTGTCAATCTTCTCAGTCTCAGATCCAAATTCAGATTCAGATATGGCTCTCACAGATGAGTTAAGCATAGATTTTTCATCAAAAACTACACTCCTACTGAGTATAACCCTATTTTCAGCTGATGACCAAATTCTATACCCCTTAACTCCATCACCAAATCCAATGAACACACCCTTCTTGGCCCTAGGCTCTAATTTGCCCTCACTGGCATGATAGTAGACAGTACTTCCAAAAACCCTAAGTCCAGAGTAGTCTGCTAACTTTCCTGACCAAACTTCAAGTGGTGTTTTAAGTTTGATCCAGTGTGAGGCCCCATATTGATTAAGTAGCAGGCTGTACTAACGGCCTCCCCCCAAAATCTCCTTTCTAGACTTGAATTAGAGAGTATGCACCTTGCCCTCTCTAGATGAGGTTGATTCATTCTTTCTGCAACACCATTCTGTTGTGGAGTATCTCTAACAGTATGGTGCCTAGAAATGCCTTCATTCTTGCAAAATTCATCAAACTCAGACCAACAGAATTCTAGTCCATTATCAGTTCTAAGTCTCTTGATCTTCCTCTATGTCTGATTTTCAACCAAATCCTACCATTGCACGAAGTTATTGAATGCTTCACTCTTGTGCTACATCATAATTACCTAAACCATCCTTGAGTAATCATCTATAAAGACACAAAATACCTGTGACCACCCAATGAATCCACCCTTGAAGGTCCTTAACAATCAGAATGGACATAATCAAGTGTCCCTTTTGTGACGTGGATTGCTTTTGGGAACATGCTCCTATGTAGCTTCTCAAACACACAGTGTTCACAAAATTCTAGTTCCTTGACCTTATGTCCCCCAAGTAGATCAGACTTAGATAGAATTTGCATCCCACTTTCACCCATATGACCTAATCTCATATGCCACAACTTAGTCAATTGTGACTGGTGAACCTCTGATGATGCAACGGCAGCAAAACCCGAGACAGTAGACCATTGTAGTATGTACAAGGTCCCCTGTTTGATACCTTTCAGAATCACACATGAAACCTTCTAGACATTCACCACTCCACCTTCACCCCTGAACTTGAACCCTTTGTTGTCTAGTAGACTAAGTGATATCAAATTCTTGGTCATTTGGGGAACATGCCTAACCTTATTCAATGTGCAGAATTTACCATCATGTGTCCTAAGTTGGATTGATCCAATCCCAACTATTTTACAAACCTTGCTGTTGGTCATAGCAATATGATCTCCATCAACCTGCTAATAAGTTGAAAACCACTCCCTGTTTGGACACAGATGATAATATGCCTCAGTGTCGATAATACACACATCTCTGTGCCCTACTGAGTCTGAAACTGCTAAAGCCAGATCTTCTTCAGAGTTGGTGTCTTTTTCTGCCAAAGCAACTATACCCTGCTGAGTACCCTACTGCTTCTTCCTCTTTGGACATTCATATTTCCAATGTCCCTGCTCATTGCTGTAATTACAGATATCCTTAGCTTTAGGACCTTGGAATTCTTTTTGAATTTCATTTTTCCAGAATTTCCTGGCCCCCTACTGACTCCACTGGCCACCAACCCAGCAGACGGACTATCTGTTCCAGATCCAGATGCCTTATTGTGTAACTCTCGAGCATGAAGTGATGACTTTACATCCTCCAATGATACTGAGTCACAATAAAGGACTGCACAAAGTTCTCATATGATGCTTGCAGTGACACAAGTACAATCAATGCAACATCCTTATCTTCAATCTTCACATCAATATTTCTTAAATCAAGCAATATTGTGTTCAGCTGGTCTAGATGATCCCTCGTCTAAGTACCCTCATGCATCCTTAAACTAAACAGATGTTGTTTCAACAACAACTTGTTGGTTAGGGACTTAGTCATATACATACTCTCAAGTTTGGCCCACAACTTCTCAGCAGTGTCCTCCTCAGAAACCTCTGTGATAATATCATCTGAAAAGAACAACATAATTGTTGAATGTGATTTCTCCTCTAGACTGGCTCTCTCAGCAGCACTTCCTTCTGTTGATATAGACAAGGGACACCCCATAATCCCTGCTGCTTCAACAAAGCACGCATCTTGATCTGCCACAGACTAAAACAGTTCCTTCCTATAAACTTGTCAATCTTAACGTTTAAAGCAGACATCTTTCTCACCAGAAAAGCTTGTGTAGATCCCAAATCCTAGCATCAATTATGACCTTGGTGCCAATCTACCTTACTTAAAATAGATAAACACATTTCTTAATGAACCTGGATGCTCTGATACCAGTTTGTTATTACGGATCGATCAAGAAGTGATGGTGATTATGAGTAAAGATGAAAGATAAACAAGCATGCAAACACAGAAACAAGAAGAACACAGATTTAACGTGGTTTCCGGTAATGTGCCAACTACTCCACAGACAAATGAAGATATTTTTATTATCAATAGAAAGTTAATTAAGTTACAATAAATACAGACGGCATTTATAGCCTTGGGAATCCAACCCTAACCGACTAAACAACCAACACAGTAAATGAATGAAATACCCCTGAAGTAACTTCTAACAAACATCCAGCAGACGTGTTCTACAAGTCTGCAGAGCATCAGCAGACTTGTCTTCAGTAGACTTACCATCAGCAGATTGATCAACCCTGTTGATCCTGCCCCCAGCTGAACACCAGACTTTAGCAGATGCTTTATGCATTGCTGACCAAAAACATGTTTTCAAAACCAGACTCAGCAGCATTGTTAATGTCACCATTACACTCTTCACCAGCTCCACCACAAACAACAGTTCTTGACACTTCAAAAGTGCTTCTCGGTCTTCAGCAAACTTCTTGAAAAAGAAGGGTTGAATAGAGAAAATGATTCATCTTTCAGCAGGCTTCTAATCAGGATGAGAAGATTAGTAGCTTGTAAAATTCAAGTGTGTATACTACATGTAGTTTGATTGTAGAGAACACTTGAAGAGAATCTTGATCAGCAAATTGATAGTTCTGTTATGCTCAGCAAGGTAAGATTGCACTCTGAAAAATTTCTTGATTGCCTCGTGTAAATTCTTGCTCTAGTTGGGTGTTGCAATCTAAATCAAGAGTCCTCTATTTATAGGTGTGAATCATGTTACTTGTGTTTTAATTTCAAATATAGCCGTTTCAGATTTGTCTTTGTATTCACTGACTTTTACCTCTGTTGTATCATACTGACACTGTCAGTGATACTTTTTGACAGTCCAGTCTGTCTATTCATTGACTTATTTTCATTGGACAAAGCTCTGATTTTTATAACGTTCTTTCCATCTTTACCATTGATTTTCTGATTAATCCAAGGCATGTAATTCATCCTTATCCATTTAATCTTTCATAAAACTTGGATTAGTTCGTATTTTGCATTCAGCAGACACCTGTAGTGTAAGTATGCTGATGTCCATATCTGTCAGCTGACTTTTAGTTTGTTGTGTTTTACAAACACATCAGCTGACTGCTTCTCATCTAACTTTTCATTATGAAGTTAGAGTACACCATTTTGATCATAACTAAGTTCCAATCACCACATTATTCCTATGGAACTTAGACCTTGTGTCAGTTTAGGTCATCACAGTCTTCCTTAAATTCTGATCCCATATCCTTGAATGTAACTACTAAGTTTGATTCCTTAGCCTTCATTACACAGTTTGAACCCTTAGCTTATAACCATCAGTAGGTTCCTACACACTCTACTGACCTAGACACCCTACTGACCTAGATAGGCCTGCTGAACAAGTCATTATAATGCTTGTTTGATCAAACGTAAACGAAGATCAAACTCTAGTAAACCTATACATTTAATCTAGACATCTTTTTGCATTTGCTTTATAACAGCTAGTCTAGCACTCATCATTAACACTTAAAATTTGTACAACAGAACTTATGTTGCAATAAACTATGCTCAGAAGCACACTGTTTCATTATTTCAATATTATGATACTGCATTTCCGTCATGAATGGTTAAATAAGTCTGCAGGGCATACACGCACATGTCGAGTTTGCAAAGGTCCAAACTCGCTGAAATAGTTAGAGTTGTCTCTGACTCGATTCAAATTCGATATCTAAGCTCCGCCAATTTGGACTCAACAAAAACATACGAGAACACTGGAATGCAGTGTGAAAAGTCAGAAAGTCATGGCCAAGTTCGCTGAAATTTGATATCTGAGCACTGCCAAGTCGGACTCAGCAATAGACATGCGAGAAGTTAGAAAAATATTTGTCCAGGCTCACCAGAATCTAATGCAAAAAGTTAGACAATTTTGGCCCCGTTCGCTGAAATTCGATGTTTGAGCTCCACCAAGTCTGAATCAGAAAAATATATGCGAGAAGTCTGGTGTAGTTTATAGAATTTGAAACTGAAGACAAAATGTAGAATTATTATTGATAAACTAAAAGTTAGAAGTTGAATTATAATGCAGCTGATCATAGGATATTTATAGCTTCATACACCTAATGTATCAGTTAGAAGTAAGTTACAAACTATTACAACAAACTATAACTGAATAACCATTTTCTACATTACACTACAATAAAATACTCAGCATGATGTTGTGTTTTCAAACTGTCAGTGGGCCTATGTGTGTCAGCTGAGTGTGTCAGCAGATTGGACTCATCATTCCCTTCAGCTTATATACTGTAACACCCCCTCAAGCTGAGAGTAGTATATGAACAGCTTTCACTCCGCATTCCCTTCAGCTACTTGAACTCTGGAAGATTTTTGAAATTCCCAATTTGTCTAGCAGATAGGATAAAATGGGTGCATTCAAGGCCTTAGTGAGAATGTCAGCTATTTTTTCTTTTGTGTTGACTGGAATAAGTTTGACAAGTCCAGATTTAACATTGTCTCTCACAACATGGCAGTCATCTCAATATGTTTCGTTCTGTCATGAAAGACATGGTTATGAGCATTATGCATGGCACTGGCATTGTCACAGAACAACACAACAGGCAACTAACTGGAACCTGTAAGTCTTGTAGTATGTACTCAGCTTCTGATGAGCTTCTAGCCATAGTGGTCGGTTTCTTGGCCTTCCAACAGATATGAGCATCTCCTAGAAATATCATATAGCCTGATACTCATCTTCTTGTTTTAGGACAACCAGCTCAATCACTGCCTATGAAACCTTTGAGGACAAGGTTATTTTTTGCTGGGAACAAGATGCCCTGACTAGGATTAGTCTTGAAATACCTCAATAACATCTGTGCTACCCTCATATAATTTTCAGTAGTTGTGTACAAGAATTGACTCAGCTGTTGAACTGCAAAGGAATTGTCTGGTTTGGTAAAAGTGAGATAGATAAGCTTTCCCACTAATGATATGTAAGTTGTATTATCCTCCAAAAGTGGTGAATAACCATGTTTATAGAGTTTAATTGGACTTCACATATGTCTTGGAAGGTTTTGATCCAGGAAATTCATATTCTTCTAGGAGGTTAAGAGTGTATTTTCTTTGAGGGATTGATATGCCTGCAGGAGTTCTAGTAGCTTCAATACCTAGAAAATATCTCAATTTTCCAAGATCCTTAATAGTAAACTGCTTATGTGTGGCATCCTTGACCGGTTGAATCAACTGCTCGTTTGGGCTTGCTGCTATGATGTCATCTACATGGACCAGCAAAGCAATAAAAGATTGTCCAGACCATTTTATTGAATAGACTGTGGTCATTCTTAGATTGAATAAAGCCTTGAGGTTCCAAGGACTCAGTTAATTTGCAATTCCATTGTCTTCTGGCTTGCTTGAGGCCATACAATGATTTAAGGTGTCTGCAAACTTGATTTGGTTTTGTTGCTACACAACCTGGGTGTAACTGCATGTAAACTTCTTCACACAAATCTCCATATATAAAGGCAATATTGACATCCAACTGATGTAGATGCCAATTATTTGTTGCCGCTACTGCAAGTAAGGTTCTAATTGTAGTAATCTTGACAACATGAGAAAAAGTTTCTTTATAGTCAAGGCCATATGTTTGAGTGTAGCCTTATGCTCCTAGTCTTGTTTTGTATCTCTTTATTGAACCATCAGGATTTTATTTGATTCGGTATACCCACTTGCACCTTATGGGCTTTTTTCCTTCGGGTAGATCAACTATTTCCCATGTATGAGTCTTTTGTAGAGCTTCAATTTCGGTTTGCATTTCTTCTTTCCACTCATCATTCCAGATTCATGACCTCACTCAACAGGTGTGGAGTCTACTGAACTATATGAGCACCACATTGATATAGGGTTGGTGCTTTTCTGACCATTGTGGATCTTTTTAATTATGTTTGTGCATGTGCCTAGCTGATAGGAGCATGCTCTTCATTAGACGCCCACCGCAAGTGACCCTATGTCCTGATCGGGTCTTTGGTTCATTCAAAGAAATCATCAAAACTGTCCATTAGTAATAAAGGAACTGGCATGTCAGCAAGGTATCTATCCATACCTAATACCTGTTGAAATGGAGGAAAATAAGTCAAATGGAATTGAGTATTTCTAGCAACAAAAATATATTTGTTTTTGATGTCCAATAGGATAGCACCCTTAGTGGTGTTTGAATATACTAAATAGACACAAGTCCTACATCTTGACTCAAACTTGGTTCTGTAATGTTGAAGTGTGCAAGACAAAACCAGACATCCAAATAATTTAAACACAGAATAATATGGTCTGGTGCCATGAAGCATCTCATGTGGGGTGCTTTCCTTCAGTAGTGGTGAAGGTGTGGAATTAATTAATTTTATAGCATGTAAAAGACAAAAGCCCCAATACTCAATGGGAAAATTACTTTGGAACCTCAAACTCCGGGTAACATTCAGCAAATGTTGATGTTTCAGCAGGTTAACCAACAGTAGGTGAGTATTGTGTGACAATCACAGATGGTTGGCCAATAGCAAATCCTGCATGTCTAGGAGGATCAGCACTCAGCAGATCCATCAACTTATCAAGTTGTTGTGCTGTAAGATTTGGGAACCCTGGTCCAGTGGACTTATTTTGGACCTGATCTTCTTCCGCTGAATGATCTTCCTATACAAAATTAGCCCTTTTTGACATGAAATTAGGAGGATAGCCATGTTTCTTGTAACAAGTCTCTTCAGTATGACCATTGAATCCACAAAAAACTATATTGAACTTTTTTTAGATTCTTAGGTCTGGCATTTGGAGCAGTCCCTGAATTTAGTCTGTTGACTGTTTGATTATGTCCCTGTCCATTCTTTTGAAACAAAAGAACCATAGGATTATGATTCTTAGTCTTGTTAGCTATATACAACTTCTTTCTTTCAAATTTAATTGCCAATGCAAAGGCATCATGGATTTCTGGGAAAGGCACCATCATCATTGCTTGTGAAACCATTGACTCAAAATCATCCCTCAAAACCTTTAAAGAATTTCATGACATGTTCAGCCTCCATATGATCCATTAGTGTGCTGATTGCATTTCAGTGACATTAAAGATCAAGAGAACAAACTGACATAGGCTGGATAGTCTTGATTTCTACCCACGGAACCATCAATTTTGTGAAATATTGAATGACAGAATTAGTACATTGCTTCAGCATATGCATCTCTTCAAGAATATCTGAAAGCATCAAGGCATCAACATTAGAATATCTAGCTGCAAGATTCATCCAAACTGCATGTGCAATCTTGAAGTACTTCAAACTCTGCGCAATGGTGTTCTCTACAGAATTCAAGATTCATGATTTCACCATTGTATCACATTGTATCCATGCATGAAAATATGTTGAATCTGCTTCTAGCCTTTTGATTGTGCTGTCTATGAAGCCAAATTCTATTCATGCTGATTAACACCATCCTCATAGACATCTTCCATGGATTGTAGTTGTTGCCATTCATCAATGGCTGAACAAGATCCAGAGACGGATTCTCATTAGGATGAACATAGAATGGACTAGAGGGACTTCATTCTTGTTTCTTTGCTGCCATGGCTATCATGAACTCCAGAATTTATCAAAGTTTACTCTCAAAAACTAAAATCACATAAAAGAATAATAACACTCTCAAGATTCTTCACTGACTAGAGAAAACGTAGGAAAGCATTTAGAAATTCTCAAATTTCTGCTCTGATACCATGATGAAGTTTATAGAATTATAAAATGAAGATAAAATGTGGAATTATTATTGATAAACTGAAAGTTACAAGTTGGATTACAATGCAGCTGATCATGGGGTATTTATAGCTTTATACACATCATCGATCAGTTAGAAGCAAGTTACAAACTGTTACAACAAACTATAATTGAATAACCGTTTACTACACTACACTAAAACACTCAGCATGTTGTTGTGTCTTCAAAGTGTCGGCAGGCCTTTGTGTGTCAGGTGAGTGTGTCAACAGATTGCACACCACATTCTTTGTGTGTCAGCTGAGTGTGTCAACAGATTGCACTCAACATTCCCTTCAGCCTCTATATTGTAACAAAGTCAGCAAAATATCTGACCTTGCTCACTGAAATCTAATACATGAGAAGTCAGCAAAACATCTGACCCACCTCGCCAAAATTAAGTGGGAAAAATCAGAAGAAATTCTGACCCAGTTTGCCAATATCTGACATCTGATCTCCCTATGTCAGATTCATCAAGGATATGTCAGCCAAAAAGTTAAGTCAACATGTGCTGACTCTTCGTCAAAACAGATAACCGAGCCATGCAGGCCGGGCTCGGAATTTATAATACTGGGGACATGACACCCCACCAGCAGTGAAATACTTATAAAAATGTGCTCAAGAAAAGTACTGATCTTATTACCAAGGGTGAAAATTACAAAGTGTTTGAAATAAAATTTCAAAGCAAAATAAAAAATACGAGTCCGTAAACCTTACTGATCTAAGATTCGGGGGTCGCATTCGGTGGCTCTGAAGAGGTAGGAGCAACTGCAAGCGTGCCGCAATACTTGGACACAATGTCCACTCCTTCCTTAAAATCCTTCAGGCGACCGTTAGACTTTTCTCATCCCCAGTTTATTATTAACCTTCTTGGGAAGATTGTCTATGACCAGTTCAGTGTACTGACCCATTTCCTCTCCACGCCTTCAGTATAGAGGTGGTTCAGGACCAGGATGAGTAGCATCCTCAAAGCCTGAGCAAACTCCTCCGAAGCCTTGTATTGTTGAATGACCTCGGCAATCCGAGCTAGGATGGCAGCTTCCAGTTTGGCCCTCTCAGCATGGAACTAGATCTCCATCTCTTTCATCTCTTCGGCGTGTTGCTCTTCAGAATACTTAAGCTAAGCCTCAAATTCTTGGACTTGACCATGGAGAACATTGTTCTCATTGTCCTTGGACTCAACAGAGCCCTTCAGCCTATATCTGGATTGCCTCAGCTCGGAAACCTTCTTCTCCAAACCTTCAGTTATGGTTGAAGACTTGCTTATCCTTAGAAATACCTCCTGGCCGACCAGAGTACCCTACACAACAAAACAACCAAAGTGGGAAACGCTATCAAGGTAGAAGTATAGAATGCCAACTGAGTTGAAACTCACTAAGTCCATGGCCTGGGCTCCGGCTTCGGCCAGCTCCTTGTCAGTCATCTCAGAAAAATACCTCGCTCCAGGGGAAGAATCCTTAGGACCCTCTTGATCCTGAGTCCCAGACTTGGCCTTCTTTTTAGGCCTCTTTTCTTTAAGGCTTCCAACAGCCTTAGCTGGCCCATCTTCTGGAGTTGGCAGCCTTTCTCTACTTTTTTGTGTGGATCAGAAAAATCCAGAGCGGCCAAATCCACTTCCTTTTGGACAGAGTGGGAGGCAGAAGTGGCGGATGCAGAGGCATCCAAGTTTGTTGCAAGAAGGGGCTCCATACTGGCCATCCCCTTAGTATTCGAACCCTGCCCAGGCTGGATGACCCCAGCCATGTTATCTTCGGCACTAGTCAATAGCTTGGCGAAGTCGGTTTCTGCAAGTAAAGAACAAAGCAAAGTTAGTCAAAGGCACAGAACAAAACAAAGTAAAATGTGAAACACAATGAGAAAAAACCTACGGATAGTCCATTCTTCTTTGAGAAGGGGCACATAAGGGTTATGCCTGGCATCTGCTAGGCGAGCTGCATCAATCAGCTCGGTATATAGCTCATCAACTTCTATGGAATATCTCGACTTTTGGATGCATTCCAGCAGCTTCGTGTTAACCTCAGGACGGGCGTCCTTGGGGAGTTCGTCCGAATTCCAAGTACTCAACTCCGGATGATCTTCATGTCGGATAAATAAAAAAAATGCTTATTCCATTGCTTGTGTGAGGATTTCCCTATGGGGATAATCAGAACATCACTCAGACGGCCAGTTCGCCGGGAGAAATAATACCACCCAGGGTGGTCCACCACCTTCTTTTGATTGTAGAAGTACTTAAACCGTCATACAGAAAAGTTGATGCCGAGTAGCTAGTACTAGATGGCAAATCCTATGATGGCCCTAACATCGTTGGGGTCTATTTAGGAAACACCCAGCCCGTTCTAACAACACACAGCTAAAAGAGCCGGACAGAGGGAAGCCGCAGGCCAATATCGAAGTGCTCCCTGTGAATGATGCAAAATTCCTCTAGTGGTTCATGAGCAAAATTATGGGGATCAGATAGAAGCATAGGAGAATACAACTCTCTATCTACCCCGTATGTCTCACAGATTTCATCCAAATCTTTTTGAGAACTGATGGATTTTGATTCCTTCACTACCTACGACAATTAAGATTGTCGTCGGCCATCAATGTTTCTAGCGTTACGGAAAAAACTTAGGCTAAATCACTTACTAATTCAACTAAATCAGAACACCAAGAAAGCAAGAATGCAAGTAAGAATAAGCAATAGCTTACATGTAAAAATCGGGGAGTAAATAGGTCAAGTGAGATGAAAAGCCGGATCTCAATATTCTAGTTTAATAGCAATGGTAGTAGGAAACAATTGATATGACGGGGTTATAAACCCCAACACGTCTTGGAAATCATCCTTATTTAGGCAATTGGGAAACAACGCATCGAATCTTGGAACAATTATGACAACGTTATAACAGCATCCATACCACTTTGCAAAATAGGATGTCTAAAAATTTCTACAAGTATAGATAACTGAGCCGAGCTACCACGAAGACGGATCTGAGCTGCCCTTAAGAGCCCAGCTAGATCTGGGGGCTTATGACAGAGGTCGGGTTAGCAACTTGGCACATGTCATCCTCACGCCAACACAGCAATAAATGCAGGTTAGATAAGATCAAACATTAATGGCCAAAAGCCCCATTCTAAGACCTGAGCCCGACTTTAAATCCCAGGTAGGAGTCCAGCTCAGCTAGCCTCCCAATCCACCGCAAGATGGCCAGGGGCCCATAGAGCTCGACTAGCGTAGCGCGGGTCTCACCTCGAACTAGACGTTGGTCGGCGTGAATAACATTTTTGACAAAACAACCCACATGCTCAACCTAGCAGATAAACATGGAAAGAATCTTTAGCCATCACGGCTCTTATCTGATATTCAACTCACCGGGATTATCTCCATTAATTCAGGGGATTAAACCATGGTTATCCTTTCCTTAGGGAACACGAAATCTGAGTCCAACAAGGACCCGGCCCATTCAAGTTTAGGGCATAAGGCTCCCTCTGTATAAACCATCCCTAAGGAACTACGGAGACTTGATTCCTTAAACAATTACAGGATACGTAGGCAACTTGAGATACAGTTTCTCAGGCTCAGTCTAAAAAACCACCATAAACCACCCCCTGTTCCACATCTTTTCTAGGGTTCAACCATGTACAAGTTGTCACTATGATAATACGGCCCAGATTTGTTACCCGACGATATCCAGCATCATGAGTCATCATTTTTATGGTTAAGCTTTGCCTGCATTTTTCATCATATTTGCTCCTTATCCTTTGTGTGCTATGTGAAATAGAAACTAAGAGATGTCTTGTACAGGGTAATGTGTGTTTTTAGTGAAATTTGGATTACTGATTTGTTGTGGTGACTTATTTTCTCTGTTTTGTATGGAAACTCTACTTTCTTTTATGGGAAACTTGTAACAGTACCTATTTTAGTTAACACATTATTAAAAATGTGTTACCTTTTTACACATTTGTTCGAGGTTTTGCGGTGCTTGACGGCCCTCTAAGGCCCGCTACGACCCGCTAAGGCCCGCTGCGGCCCAAAACGGTGCGTTTAAATGGCCCGAAACAGACTGCATATCCTTTTTTTAGTGGAGACTGCATATGTTAAACATGGGATACATAGTAAGCCGGAAAGTGAACAAAGAAGGGGAGCGTTCGCATAAAAAGGGGTACAAGTGCAACTTTGAGCGAGGAATACTTCATGTGTATATCAACTTTAAACGATATCGATATCGTAGATGATCGATCATCTGCATTAAGTATATGGGCAGTCTGTTTTTTTCTCATTGCTTATGGATAAGGGATTGTAAAGGTATACACCATTGGTGTTTTTTTTTTTTTTTTTTCCAGAGAAAGCCTAATAACATAACAATCATGGATTTTTAATGGTAGCCGGCCACCATGATATTATATTTGTTTGAAGTACCCGAAGGAGATAATATTGAAGCATGAACCGAACTGAGCCGAACTTGATGCTTTGAGCAACCAAAATATTTTAATGGAAAATCAAGTTTACATGTGAGAATGAACCTTTTGTTGATATTTTGATGAAGTGTTTGGTATGCTGTTGTTTTTATGTCTCAATGTAAGATTGGTTACAGTATCATTTTACTATTTGCATTTCTATACATTTGTTTAGACGGAAAAATAAAAAAAAATCCTCACACCATTAGCTTTCCAAACAATGTAATGTCAAACATAGATTCAGATTTCTTTTATTTTCCTATTTTATCATTATGCATTAAAACATGAATCTGAACAAATATATGAAGAAAAATCTGAACAAATTTATTCAAGTTGTAAATTGCTTTGCATACTGTTCTGTACAACAGGCTACTTGTCATTAGTGTTTTAGCATAATTAGTTTGCTAACAGTAGTAATTAACATGAATTTCTTTAACATCAAAAGGGTGTTATTGAATAACATGATTCGAGTGTCATGAAATTAATTTATTTGGACGAACTGAGTTTTGAACTCTAAGAATCTTTTTTTATACTTGTTTAATGTGACACATTTCGTGTTTCACATCTGCATTAGTACAGTGTAGTAGGAAACCCTTCATGTGTACCAACCTTTTCATTTTCTAGTGTTTCCAAGCTCATAAAAATAATTCCAAAACACTAACACAAATCCAGATACGTAAAATGGTAAACCCTACCATTAAGGGTCCCCTCACCCCCGATCCCACAGGAAAGTGAGGAGAGGTTAATCAGGTAACCTAGTAGCTCCAACATGGGCTGCCTTTGAAAGCTCTGCACTGAAAGGTATTATCAATCGGAAATCAACCCCATTACGGGAATCGAACCGCTGACCTCCAGCTTAGGTTAGAGGCTGCACTACGCACCCATGCCTTCACCAATAGGCCATATCCAGGGGATACACAAATCCAGATACGTGAAATGATTGTTGGCCACCTCTCAAACATGCTCTTGATTATTACGGCTCAAGCGTTTCACTTGTCGTTGTCGTCCATACCTTCCCTCTACCGTGAGTTGCAGCATCTGCATTGCACTCTTCTTCTTGCCTACATTTTCTTTTTAATGTTAAGGCATCCAATTTTAGTAAGTTACTGATCATTTTATTTCCTGGATTAGTGATCCAATTTTAGTAAGATGATTTAATAAGATTTGATGGATGATATTTTTTTAGCAGTATAAACAACAAATGTATGTTTCAAGATATCCTAATCAAGATTGCAGATTTCCTTCCTCTAATATTAGGAAAATAGCTGGCTTCACAATGCATAAGAGCTTTTAGTGAGGAAGGATTAATAGAAATTTGTGCTAAAAACATTGCAGTTACATTGCAGGATTAATAGACAATGGTGAGCATTAGAATATTAGATAGCATTCAGTACTCCTACCCAGTGACGGATCCAGGAATTTTTTCCAGTGGGGGCCAAAGTAAAAAAAAAAATGTAAAAAAACATACAACAACCGGGTTTTAAACAAGTGACCTCAAGTATAGTAATAATACTTCTAACCAATTAAACTAAATAAGCAATTACATTAGAATTTGTCTGAAATAATATAGATACACGATCTTTAATATTATTAGAGGATATCTAAGAACTTCGCATCGAAAAAAGTTGAAATGAGGCGTGCACTCCCCCCCACCCCCTCTCAACACATTGGGTCCGTCTCTGCTCCTACCGTGAATTCATTGTGAGCACAAGGACAAAAATATTTTCTTTTTATAAAAACAACTTTAATCCATAGAATAAATATAATATGACAGACTTATATGAAATGACATGTCTACCCCTTTCTAGAAAAGTGGGAATATTACGGTCTGTCACTATATATTCAGGTCTTTGCATCAATTAGTGACCGTCGCCGTAAATTTCTATAAAGAAAATTCGGTTTTCAGAAATTAAGTCAGAAAAATATTTGAAATATGATTACAAAAAAGTAATAATGTTTTTTAGTTTTTTTTTGTTTCTTTCAATTTCCGTATAAAAAAAAGGGTATTTCAGTACGAAATGTCCATTTCATCAAGAATGTTATTAGTATTGTTCAGATGACAAAAAAGAATAAAGCAGAGAATAAATAGAAATAAAGTTGAGGATAGAATAAACAATTATATTGATCATGTACGTAAACTAAAAAGTGAAATACAAAATACAGTGATAATCCTTTCTATATACAGAGTGAGTTAGAACTTAGAAGGAGGTAAAAGAGTACTGCAATGCTTCACCTTATGTTTACTCAGTTTATCAGCACAACATATATCATTAAAAGATGCTCACTTGATTTTCATTAATTAATTAGCAGCATCCTTGTCTAACCTTTATTCACTTATATCAATCATCTTGGCCGTTGATTATCTTTGTTTTCAGCTGATCTTTTTATACACCAGTTTCTTTTTTAAGGCCCGTACGGCAGATGGTGGTGGTGATGATCCTAGCCGCCGACATATATTAGACTTGTTCTCATATGATGCTGGCAGTGTCACAAGTACAATCAATGCAACATCCTCATCTTCAATCTTCACATCAATATTTCTTAAATCAAGCAATATTGTGTTCAGCTGGTCTAGATGATCCCTCAGCTGAGTACCCTAATTCATCCTTAAACTAAACAGACATTGTTTCAACAATAACTTGTTGGTTAGGGACTTAGTCAAATACATACTCTCAAGTTTGGCCCACAACTTCTCAGCAGTGTCCTCCTCAGAAACCTCTGTGATAATATCATCTGACAAGCCCAACATAATTGTTGAATGTGCTTTCTCCTCTAGACTAGCTCTCTCAGCAGCACTTCCTTCTGTTGATTTAGACAAGGGACACCCCATAATCCCTGCTACTTCAACAAATGAAATTGTTCCTTCCTATAAACTTGTCAATCTTAACGTTTAAAGCAGACATCTTTCTCACCAGAAAAGCTTGTGTAGATCCCAAATCCTAGCATCAATTATGACGTTGGTGCCAATCTACCTTGCTTAAAATAGATAAACATATTTCTTAATGAACCTGGACGCTCTGATATCAGTTTGTTATTACGGATCGATCAAGAAGTGATGGTGATTGTGAGTAAAGATGAAAGATAAACAAGCATGCAAACATAGAAACAAGAAGAACACAGATTTAACGTGGTTTCCGGCAATGTGCCAACTACACCACAGACAAATGAAGATATTTTTATTATCAATAAAAAGTTAATTAAGTTACAATAAATACAGACGGTATTTATAGCCTTAGGAATCCAACCCTAACCGACTAAACAGCCAACCCAGTAAATGAATGAAATACCCCAGAAGTAACTTCGAACAAACATCCAGCAGACATGTTCTACAAGTCTGCTGAGCATCAGCAGACTTGTCTTCAGTAGACTTGCCATCAGTAGATTGATCAACCCTGTTGATCCTGCCCCAGCTGAACACCAGACTTCAGCAGATGCTTTATACATTCCTGACCAAAAACATGTTTCCAAAACCAGACTCAGCAGCATAGTTTATGTCACCATTACACTCTTCACCAGCTCCACCACAAACAACAGTTCTTGACACTCCAAAAGTGCTTCTCGGTCTTCAGCAAACTTCTTGAAAAAGAAGGGTTGAATAGAGAAAACGATTCAGCTTTCAGCAGGCTTCTGATCAGGATGAGAAGATTAATTGCTTGTAAAATTCAAGTGTGTATACTAGATGTAGTTTGATTGTAGAAAACACTTGAAGAGAATCTTGATCAGCAAATTGATAGTTCTGTTATGCTCAGCAAGGTAAGATTTCACTCTGAATAATTTTTTGATTACCTCGTGTAAATTCTTACTCTAGTTGGGTGTTGCAATCTAAATCAAGAGTCATCTATTTATAGGTGTGAATCATGTTACTTGTGTTTGAATTTCAAATATAGCCGTTTCCGATTTGTCTTTGTCTTCACTGACTTCTACCTCTGATGTATCATACTGACACTGTCAGTGATACTTTTTGATAGTCCAGTCTTTCTATTCATTGACTTATTTTCATTGGACAAAGCTCTGATTTTTATAACGTTCTTTCCATCTTTACCATTGATTTTCTGATTAATCCAAGGCATGTAATTCATCCTTATCCATTTAATATTTCATAAAACTTGGATTAGTTCGTATTTTGCATTCAGCAGACACCTGTAGTGCAAGTATGCTGATGTCCATGTCTGTCAGCTGACTTTTAGTTTGTTGTGTTTTACAAACACATCAGCTGACTGCTTCTCATCTAACTTTTCATTATGAAGTTAGAGTACACCATTTTGATCATAACTAAGTTCCAATCACCACTTTATTTTTATGGAACTTAGACCTTGTGTCAGTTTAGGTCATCACAGTCTTCCTTAAATTCTGATCCCATATCCTTAAATTTAACTACCAAGTTTGAAACCTTAGCCTTCATTACTGAGTTTGAACCCTCAGCCTATAACCATCAGTAGGTTCCTACACACTCTACTGACCTAGACACCCTACTGACCTAGATAGGTCTGTTGAACAAGTCATTATAATGCTTGTTTAATCAAACGTAAACGAAGATCAAACTCTAGTAAACCTATACATTTAATCTTGACATCTTTTTGCCTTTGCTCTATAACAGCTAGTCTGGCACTCATCATTAACACTAGAAAATTTTTCCAACAGAACTTATGTTGCAATAAACTATGCTCAGAAGCACACTGTTTCATTATTTCAATATTATGATACTGCATTTCCATCATGAATGGTTAACTAAGTCTGCAGGGCATACACGCACACGTCAAGTTTGCAAAGGTCCAAACTCTCTGAAATTGTAAGAGATGTCTCTGAATCAATTCAAATTCGATATCTAAGCTCCGCCAATTCGGACTCAGCAAAAACATGAGAGAACACCAGAATGCAGTGTGAAAAGTCAGAAAATCATGGCCAAGTTCGCTGAAATTTGATATCTGAGCTCTGCCAAGTCGGACTCAGCAATAGACATGCGAGAAGTTAGCAAAATATTTGGCTTGGCTCACCAGAATCTAATGCAAAAAGTTAGACAATTTTGGCCCCGTTTGCTAAAATTCAATGTTTGAGCTCCACCAAGTCTGAATCAGAAAAATATATGTGAGAAGTCTGGTGTAGTTTATAGAATTAGAAACTGAAGACAAAATGTAGAATTATTATTGATAAACTGAAAGTTAGAAGTTGGATTACAATGCAGCTGATCATAGGGTATTTATAGCTTCATACACCTAATGGATCAGTTAGAAGTAAGTTACAAACTATTACAACAAACTATAACTGAATAACCATTTTTTACATTACACTACAATAAAAAAACTCAGCATGATGTTGTGTTTTCAAACTGTCAGCGGGCCTATGTGTGTCAGCTGAGTGTGTCAGCAGATTGGACTCATCATTCCCTTCAGCTTATATACTGTAACACCCCCTCAAGCTGAGAGTAGTATATGAACAGCTTTCACTCCGTATTCCCTTCAGCTACTTGAACTCTGGAAGATTTTTGAAATTCCCAATTTGTCTAGCAGATAGGATAAAATGGGTGCATTCAAGGCCTTAGTGAGAATGTCATCTATTTTTTCTTTTGTGCTGACTGGAATAAGTTTGACAAGTCCAGATTTGACATTGTCTCTCACAACATGGCAGTCATCTCAATATGATTCGTTCTGTCATGAAAGAAATGGTTATGAGCATTATGCATGGCACTAGCATTGTCACAGAACAACACAGCAGGCAACTAAACTGGAACATGTAAGTCTTGTAGTATGTACTCAGCTTCTGATGAGCTTCTAGCCATAGTGGCCGGTTTCTTGGCCCTCCAACAGATAGGAGCAACTCCTAGAAATATCATATAGCCTGATACTGATCTTCTTGTTTTAGGACAACCAACTCAATCACTGCCTGTGAAACCTTTGAGGACAATGTTATTTTTTGCTGGGAACAAGATGCCCTGACTAGGATTAGTCTTGAAATACCTTAATAACATCTGTGCTACCCTCATATGATTTTCAGTAGTTGTGTACAAGAATTGACTCAACTGTTGAACTGCAAAGGAATTGTCTGGTCTGGTAAAAGTGAGATAGATAAGCTTTCCCACTAATGATATGTAAGTTGTATTATCCTCCAAAAGAGGTGAATCACCATGTTTTTAGAGTTTAATTAGACTTCACAGGTGTCTTGAAAGGTTTTTTGCTCCAAGAAATTCATATTCTTCTAGGAGGTTAAGAGTGTATTTTCTTTGAGAGATTGATATGCCTGCAGGAGTTCTAGTAGCTTCAATACCTAGAAAATATCTCAATTTTCCAAGATCCTTAATAGTAAACTGCTGATGTAGGTCATCTTTGACCTGTTGAATCAACTGCTCGTTTGGGCATGCTACTATGATGTCATCTACATGGACCAGCAAAGCAATAAAAGATTGCCTGACCCCTTTATTGAATAGAGGTCATTCTTAGATTGAATAAAGCCTTGAGGTTCCAAGGACTTAGTTAATTTGCAATTCCATTGTCTTCAGGCTTGCTTGAGTCCATACAATGATTTAAGGTGTCTGCAAACTTGATTTGGTTTTGTTGCTACACAACCTGGGTGTAACTGCATGTAAACTTCTTCACACAAATCTCCATATAGAAAGGCAATATTGACATCCAACTGATGTAGATGCCAATTATTTGTTGATGCTACTGCAAGTAAGGTTCTAATAGTAGTAATCTTGACAACATGAGAAAAAGTTTCTTTATAGTCAATGCCATATGTTTGAGTGTAGCCTTATGCTACTAGTTTTGTTTTGTATCTCTCTATTGAACCATCAGGATTTTATTTGATTCGGTATACCCACTTGCACCTTATGGGCTTCTTTCCTTCGGGTAGATCAACTATTTCCCATGTATGAGTCTTCTGTAGAGCTTCAATTTCGGTTTGCATTTCTTCTTTCCACTCATCATTCCAGATTCATGACCTCACTCAGCAGGTGTGGAGTCTACTGAACTGTATGAGCACCACATTGATATAGGGTTGGTGCTTTTCTGACCCTTGTGGATCTTCTTAATTATGTTTGTGTAGGTGCCTGGCTGATAGGAGCATGCTCTTCATTAGATGCCTCACCATTTGCTTGGCCCTATGTCCTGATCGAATTTCTTTGGTTCATTCAGAAAATCATCAAAACTGTCCATTACTGATAAAGGAATTTGCATGTTAGCAAGGTATCTATCCATACCTAATACCTGTTGAAATAGAGGAAAATAAGTCAAATGGAATTGAGTATTTCTAGCAACAAAAATATATTTGTTTTTTATGTCCAATAGGATAGCACCCTTAAGTGGTGTTTGAATATCCTAAATAGACACAAGTCCTACATCTTGAATCAAACTTGGTTCTGTAATGTTGAAGTGTGCAAGAGAAAACCGGACATCGAAATAATTTAAACACTGAATAATATGGTTTGGTGCCATGAAGCATCTCATGTGGGGTGCTTTCCTTCAGCAGGGGTGAAGGTGTAGCATTAATTAATTTTATAGCATGTAAAAGACAAAAGCCCCAATACTCAATGGGCAAATTGATCTGGAACCTCAAACTCCTGGTAACATTCAGCAAATGCTGATGTTTCAGCAGGTTCGCCAACAGCAGTTGAGTATTGTGTGACAATCATAGATGGTTGGCCAATAGCAAATTCCGCATGTCTAGGAGGATCAGCACTCAGCAGATCCATCAACTTATCAAGTTGTTGTGTAGTAAGATTTGGGAACCCTGGTCCAGTGGACTTATTTTGGACCTGATCTTCTTCCGCTGAATGTTCTTCCTATACAAAATTAGCCCTTTTTGACTTGAAACTAGGAGGATAACCATGTTTCTTGTAACAAGTGTCTTCAATGTGACCATTGAATCCACAAAAACTATATTGAACTTTTTCCAGATTCTTAGGTCTGGCATTTGCAGCAGTCCCTGAATTTAGTCTGCTGACTGTTTGATTATGTCCCTGTCCATTCTTTTGAAACAAAAGAACCATAGAATCGTGATTCTTAGTCCTGTTAGCTACATACAACTTCTTCCTTTCAAATTTAATGGCCAATGCAAATGCATCATGGATTTCTGGGAAAGGCACCATCATCATTGCTTGTGAAACCATTTACTCAAAATCATCCCTCAAACCTTTAAAGAATTTCATGACATGTTCAGCCTCCATATGATCCATTAGTGTGCTGATTGCATTGCAGTGACATTGAGGATCAAGATAACAAACTGACATAGGCCGGATAGTCTTGATTTCTACCCACGGAACCATCAATTTTGTGAAATATTGAATGACAGAATTAGTACCTTGCTTCAGCATATGCATCTCTTCAAGAAGATCTGAAAGCATCAAGGCATCAACATTAGAATATCTAGCTGCAAGATTCGTCCAAACTGCATGTGAGATCTTGAAGTACATCAAACTCTGCGCATTGGTGTTCTCTACAGAATTCAAGATCCATGATTTCACCATTGTATCACATTGTATCCATGCATGAAAATATGTTGAATCTGCTTCTAGCCTTTTGATTGTGCCGTCTACGAAGCCAAATTTTATTCATGCTGATTAACACCATCCTCACAGACATCTTCCATGGATTGTAGTTGTTGCCATTCATCAATGGCTGAACAAGATCCACAGACGGATTCCCATTAGGATGAACATAGAATGAACTAGAAGGACTTAATTCTTGTTTCTTTGCTGCCATGGCTATCATGAACTCCAGAATTTATCTAAGTTTACTCTCAAAAACTAAAATCACATAAAAGAAGAATAACACTCTCAAGATTCTTCAATGACTAGAGAAAACGTAGGAAAGCATTCAGAAATTCTCAAATTTCTGCTCTAATACCATGATGAAGTTTATAGAATTATAAACTAAAGATAAAATATGGAATTAATATTGATAAACTGAAAGTTACAAGTTGGATTACAATGCAGCTGATCATGGGGAATTTATAGCTTCATACACATCATCGATCAGTTAGAAGTAAGTTACAAACTGTTACAACAAACTATAATTGAATAACCGTTTACTACATTACACTACACTAAAATACTCAGCATGCTGTTGTGTCTTCAAAGTGTCGGCAGGCCTTTGTGTGTCAGGTGAGTGTGTCAACAGATTGCACACCACATTCTTTGTGTGTCAGCTGAGTGTGTCAACAGATTGCACTCAACATTCCCTTCAGCCTCTATACTGTAACAAAGTCATCAAAATATCCGACTTTGCTCACTGAAATCTAATACATGAGAAGTCAGCAAAACATCTGTCCCACCTCGCTGAAATTAAGTGGGAAAAACCAGAAGAAATTCTGACCCAGTTTGCCAATATCTGACATCTGATCTCCCTAGGTCAGATTCATAAAGGATATGTCAGCCAAAAAGTTAAGTCAGCATGTGCTGACTCTTCGGCAAAACAGATAACCGAGCCCTGCAAGCCGGGCTCGGAATTCATAATACTGGGGACATGATACCCCACCAGCAGTGAAATACTTATAAAAATGTGCTCAAGAAAAGTACTGATCTTATTACCAAGGGTGAAAATTACAAAAAGTGTTTGAAATAAAATTTCAAAGCAAAATAAAAAATACCTTACTGGTCTAAGATTCGGGGATCACATTTGGTGGCTCTGAAGAGGTAGGAGCAACTGCAAGCATGCCGCAATACATGGACACAATGTCCACTCCTTCCTTAAAATCCTTTAGGCGATCGTCATAGACTTTTCTCATCCCAGTTTATTATTAACCTTCTTGGGAAGATTGTCTATGACCAGGTCAGTGTACTGACCCTTTTCCTCTTCCACGCCTTCAGTATAGAGGTGGTTCAGGACCAGGATGAGCAGCATCCTCAAAGCCCAAGCAAACTCCTCAGAAGCCTTGTATTGTTGAATGACCTCGGCAATCCGAGCTAGGATGGAAGTTTCCAGTTTGGCCCTCTCAGCTTAGAACTGGATCTCCATCTCTTTCATCTCTTCGGCGTGTTGCTCTTCATAATACTTAAGCTAAGCCTCAAATTCTTGGACTTGACCATGGAGAACATTGTTCTCCTTGTCCTTGGACTCAACAGAGCCCTTCAGCCTATATATGGATTTCCTCAGCTCGGCAACCTTCTTCTCCAAGCCTTCAATTATGGTTGAAGACTTGCTTATCCTTAGAAATACCTTATGGCCGACCAGAGTACCCTGCACAACAAAACAACCAAAGTGGGAAACGCTATCAAGGTAGAAGTATAGAATGCCAACTGAGTTGAAACTCACTAACTCCATGGCCTTGGCTCCGGCTTCGGCCAGCTCCTTGTCAGTCATCTCAGAAAAATGCCGCACTCCAGGGGAAGAATCCTTAGGACCCTCTTGATCCTGAGTCACAGACTTGGCCTTCTTTTTAGGCCTCTTTTCTTTAAGGCTTCCAACAGCCTTAGCTGGCCCATCTTCTGGAGTTGGAAGCCTTTCTCTACTTCTTTGTGTGGATCAGAAAAATCCAGAGCGGCCAAATCCACTTCCTTTTGGACAGAGTGGGAGGCAGAAGTGGCGGATGCAGAGGCATCCAAGTTTGTTGCAAGAGGGGGCTCCATACTGGCCATCCCCTCAGTATTCAAACCATGCCCAGGCTGGATGACCCCAGCCACGTCATCTTTGGCACTAGTCAATAGCTTGGCGAAGTCTGTCATTGCAAGTAAATAACAAAGCAAAGTTAGTCAAAGGCACAGAACAAAACAAAGTAAAATGTGAAACACAATGAGAAAAAACCTACAGATAGCCCATTCTTCTTTGAGAAGGGGCACATAAGGACTATGCCTGCATCTGCTAGGCGAGCTGCATCAATCAGCTCGATATATAGCACCTCAACTTCTATGGAATATCTCGACTTTTGGATGCATTCCAGCAGCTTCGTGTTAACCTCAGGACGGGCGTCCTTGGGGAGTCCGTCCGAATTCCAAGTACTCAACTCCGGATGATCTTCATGTCAGATAAATAAAAAAATGCTTATTCCATTGCTTGTGTGAGGATTTCCCTGTGAGGATAATCGGAACATCACTCAGACGGTCAGTTCACCGGGAGAAATAATACCTCCCAGGGTGGTCCACCACCTTCTTTTGATTGTAGAAGTACTTAAACCGTCATACGGAAAACTTGATGCCGAGTACCAAGTACTAGATGGCAAATCCTACGATGGCCCTAACATCGTTGGGGTCTATTTAGGAAACACCCAGCCCGTTCTAACAACACACAGCTAAAAGTGCCGGACAGAGGGAAGCCGCAGGCCAATATCGAAGTGCTCCCTATGAATGATGCAAAATTCCTCTGGTGGTTCATGAGCAAAATTATGGGGATCAGATGGAAGCATAGGAGAATACAACTCTCTATCTACCCTATATGTCTCATAGATTTCATCCATGTCTTTTTGAGAACTGATGGATTTTGATTCCTTCACTACCTATGACTAGATTGTCGTCGGCCATCAATGTTTCTAGGGTTACGGAAAAAACTTAGGCTAAATCACTTACTGATTCAACTAAATCATAACACCAAGAAAGCAAGAATACAAGTAAGAATAAGCAATAGCTTACATGTAAAAATCGGGGAGTAAATAGGTCAAGGGAGATGAAAAGCCGGAGCTCAATATTCTAGTTTAATAGCAATGGTAGTAGGAAACAATTGATATGACGGGGTTATCAACCCAACACGTCTTGGAAGTCATCCTTATTTAGGCAATTGGGAAACAACGCCTCGAATCTTGGAACAATTATGACAACGTTATAACGGCATCCATACCACCTTGCAAAATAGGATGTCCAAAAATTTCTACAAGTATAGATAACTGAGCCGAGCTACCACGAAGACGGATCTGAGCTGCCCTCAAGAGCCCAGCTAGATCTGGGGGCTTATGACGGAGGTCGGGTTAGCACCTTGGCACATGTCATCCTCACGCCAACACAGTAATAAATGCAGGTTAGATAAGATCAAACATTAATGGCCAAAAGCCCCATTCTAAGACCTGAGCCCGACTTTAAATCGCCGGTAGGAGTCCAGCTCAGCTAGCCTCCCAGTCCACCGCAAGACGGCCAGGGGCCCATAGAGCTCGACTAGAGTAGCGCGGGTCTCACCTCGAACTAGACGTTGGTCGGCGTGAATAACATTTTTGACAAAACTACCCACGTGCTCAACCTAGCAGATAAACATGGAAAGAATCTTTAGCTATAACGGCTCTTATCTGATATTCAACTCACCGGGATTATCTCCAATAATTCAAGGGATTAAACCATGGTTATCCTTTCCTTAGGGAACATGAAATCTGAGTCCAACAAGGACCTGGCCCATTCATGTTTAGGGCATAAGGCTCCCTCTGTATAAACCATCCCTAAGGAACTACGGAGACTTGATTCTTGAACAATTACAGGATACGTAGGCAACTTGAGATACAGTTTCTCAGGCTCAGTCTAAAAAACCACCATAAACCACCACCCCCTGTTCCACATCTTTTCTAGGGTTCAACCTTGTAGAAGTTGTCACTAGGATAATACGGCCCAGATTTGTTACCCGACGATATCCGGCATCATGAGTCATCATTTTTATGGTTAAGCTTTGCCTGCATTTTTCATCATATTTGCTCCTTATCCTTTGTGTGCTATGTGAAATAGAAACTTAGAGATGTCTTGTATAGGGTAATGTGTGTTTTTAGTGAAATTTGGATTACTGATTTGTTGTGGTGACTTATTTTCTCTGTTTTGTATGGAAACTCTACTTTCTTTTATGGGAAACTTGTAACTGTACCTATTTTAGTTAACACATTATTAAAAATGTGTTACCTTTTTACACGTTTGTTCGAGGTTTTGCGGTGCTTGACGGCCCTCTACGGCCCGCTGCGGCCCAAGACGGTGCGTTTAAACGGCCCGAAACAGACTGCATATCCTTTTTTTAGAGGAGACTGCATATGTTAAACATGGGATACATAGTAAGCCGGGAAGTGAACAAAGAAGGGGAACGTTCGCATAAAAAGGGGTACAAGTGCAACTTTGAGCAAGGAATACTTCATGTGTATATCAACTTTAAACAATATCGATATCGTAGATGATCGATCATCTGCATCAAGTATATGGGCAGTCTGTTTTTTTCTCATTTCTTATGGGTAAGGGATTGTAAAGGTATACACCATTGGTGTTTTTTTTTTTTTTTTCCCAGAGAAAGCCTAATAACATAACACTCATGGATTTTTAATGGCGACCATGATATTATATTTGTTTGAAGTACCAGAAGGAGATAATATTGAAGCATGAACCGAACTGAGCCGAACTTGATGCTTTGAGCATCCAAAATATTTTAATGGAAAATCATGTTTACATGTGAGAATGAGCCTTTTGTTGATATTTTGATGAAGTGTTTGGTATGCTGTTGTTTTTGTGTCTCAATGTATGTATGTGATCATCATTACGATTGAGTATTTCTCAAACTAAGATTGGTTACAGTATCATTTTACTATTTGCATTTCTATACATTTGTTTAGACGGAAAAATAAAAAAAATCCTCAAACCATTAGCTTGTTGCACTACCAGAAAACGCATTTAGAGGGACTATGTTTAAAAGGACGACATGGGTGTGGAGAAAAGTCAAAACTTTGGTGAATTTATTGGGGGGGGAAACTTTAAAGGGACGACATTGTCGTCCCAATAAATATTTGATTTTTCCCGCTAATTTTTTTGGCGGGTAAATTCTTTAAAGGGACGACATTCTAGGTTTTTGGGACGACAGGTGCCAGCATGGAATCCAAAAACGAAAAAAGGATATATGAAACGAATAACAACAAATTCGAATTACAAGTGCAAAGGAAACGAAAAAAGGATATATGATCCGAGCCCTGTGTTGCACACAGTTTTCTTAAGACTAATTCATCCCCTCACCTTCGTGTGCCGTGAGCTTCAACAGGACGTTAATCTCCCAGGATAAAACGGATAGCAATGACAGGAAGCACAACGAGTAAGAAGAAGCAGATTGCTGGTGTATTCGTGTCCGCAGGACGCGCGCACACAAGTTCAAGCTGAAATCCGGATGGATTTGCACCCCCCCCTGCGCCCGCGCGTAGAGAACGTTGTATAAAGTTGGTAAATTCTTACCACTACACTAATACAACATCATATATATGTTGGCTCTTTTCCTTCCTTCCTTCCAATGTGGGAGAAATTGGTTTCTCCAAGTTTCCCTTTATTACTAACACTTTAAATTACTCACTTGTTTCAATAGGCAATATGACATCATTTAACATATCCATTTTAACCATCATTTTCCAACATAGCTTTCCAAACAATGTAATGTCAAACATAGATTCAGATTTCTTTTATTTTCCTGTTTTATCATTATGCATTAAAACATGAATCTGAACAAATATATGAAGAAAAATCTGAACAAATTTATTCAAGTTGTAAATTGCTTTGCATACTGTTCTGTACAACAGGCTACTTGTCATTAGTGTTTTAGCATAATTAGTTTGCTAACAGTAGTAATTAACATGAATTTCTTTAACATCAAAAGGGTGTTATTGAATAACATGATTCGAGTGTCATGAAATTAATTTATTTGGACGAACTGAGTTTTGAACTCTAAGAATCTTTTTTTATACTTGTTTAATGTGACACATTTCGTGTTTCACATCTGCATTAGTACAGTGTAGTAGGAAACCCTTCATGTGTACCAACCTTTTCATTTTCTAGTGTTTCCAAGCTCATAAAAATAATTCCAAAACACTAACACAAATCCAGATACGTAAAATGGTAAACCCTACCATTAAGGGTCCCCTCACCCCCGATCCCACGGGAAAGTGAGGAGAGGTTAATCGAGTAACGTGAAATTAAGAGGCTCCAATGGGCTGCCTTTGAAAGCTCTGTGACCGAAAGGTATTATCAATCGGAAATCAACCCCATTACGGGAATCGAACCGCCGACCTCCACTTCCAGGTTAGGTGTGTTGACTACGCACCCACGCCTTCACCAATAGGTATATCCAGGGATACACAAATCCAGATACGTGAAATGATTGTTGGCCACCTCTCAAACATGCTCTTGATTATTACGGCTCAAGCGTTTCACTTGTCGTTGTCGTCCATACCTTCCCTCTACCGTGAGTTGCAGCATCTGCATTGCACTCTTCTTCTTGCCTACATTTTCTTTTTAATGTTAAGGCATCCAATTTTAGTAAGTTACTGATCATTTTATTTCCTGGATTAGTGATCCAATTTTAGTAAGATGATTTAATAAGATTTGATGGATGATATTTTTTTAGCAGTATAAACAACAAATGTATGTTTCAAGATATCCTAATCAAGATTGCAGATTTCCTTCCTCTAATATTAGGAAAATAGCTGGCTTCACAATGCATAAGAGCTTTTAGTGAGGAAGGATTAATAGAAATTTGTGCTAAAAACATTGCAGTTACATTGCAGGATTAATAGACAATGGTGAGCATTAGAATATTAGATAGCATTCAGTACTCCTACCCAGTGACGGATCCAGGAATTTTTTCCAGTGGGGGCCAAAGTAAAAAAAAAAATGTAAAAAAACATACAACAACCGGGTTTTAAACAAGTGACCTCAAGTATAGTAATAATACTTTAACCAATTAAACTAAATAAGCAATTACATTAGAATTTATTCGAAATAATATGAATACACGATCTTTAATATTATTTAGATGTGATACTAAGAACTTCGCATCGAAAAGTTGAAATGCAAGCCGTGCACTCCCCCCACCCCCTCTCAACACATTGGGTCCGTCTCTGCTCCTACCGTGAATTCATTGTGAGCACAAGGACAAAAATATTTTCTTTTATAAAAACAACTTTAATCCATAGAATAAATATAATATGACAGACTTATATGAAATGACATGTCTACCCCTTTCTAGAAAAGTGGGAATATTACGGTCTGTCACTATATATTCAGGTCTTTGCATCAATTAGTGACCGTCGCCGTAAATTTCTATAAAGAAAATTCGGTTTCAGAAATTAAGTCAGAAAAATATTTGAAATATGATTAAAAAAAAGTAATAATGTTTTTAGTTTTTTTGTTTCTTTCAATTTCCGTATTAAAAAAATGGTATTTCAGTACTTGAAATGTCCATTTCATCAAGAATGTTATTAGTATTGTTCAGATGACAAAAAGAATAAAGCAGAGAATAAATAGAAATAAAGTTGAGGATAGAATAAACAATTATATTGATCATGTACGTAAACTAAAAAGTGAAATACAAAATACAGTGATAATCCTTTCTATATACAGAGTGAGTTAGAACTTAGAAGGAGGTAAAAGAGTACTGCAATGCTTCACCTTATGTTTACTCAGTTTATCAGCACAACATATATCATTAAAAGATGACAAATTTTATAATACAACTGTTTAGAAGAGTTGTCAGACTAAAATAAGCATACATTACAACCATTCATTTCTAACCTCTCACACACGATAAAAGTGTATTATGTGAAAGAAAGTAAAAATGAGAGGCTCTAATGTATGCCACTTGGTACAACCTTCTTACAACCGTTTCACCATAAAGTCTCTCTCTTGGCCGTTGATTATCTTTGTTTTCAGCTGATCTTTTTATACACCAGTTTCTTTTTTAAGGGTAACCTCAATCCCGTACGGCAGATGGTGGTGGTGATGATCCCAGCCGCCGACACATATTAGACTTGTTTTACTTAACAGCCTAGCCCTGATCAGTCTCATTAGACTCATTAGACTCAACAATCTCATCAGAATCAACAGTCTCATTAGACTCAGTAGACTGATCATTAGACTGATCATTAGAAGACTCTGTAGATGTAGTTATTTGTTGTGTGGCCCCAAAATCATCAAACGGTATTTCATCATATATAAGACTTTGGTGGGGGCTTTTGTCCGTAGGACATACCACAAGAAACGCGTATGGAGTATCCGCTACGTGCAAGTGGATCGCAAGACTTGAGGAACCTGTTTGGATAAATAAGGCAGTCATTGCATTCCCATTTATCTAAATTGGTGCAGTAGGCATATCCCGTTGCAATAGGGAGATCTTTGGAGGTGCATTCATAGAATATATTACCCTTGTCGTCGGGGCTGACAAAAAAGGAATTTCGTAACCAAAATAACACATCCGCTACGTTTTCAGCAAATATGGCCTTGGGGTGCATGTCGGAACCGCAAATTTGGGATACAACTGTGGTGTCAGGCTCACTATTTGGCAGAGTAGAGTAATATTTTCCTCTCTTTACATGCTACCGTCGTCCCATAAATTTTTTACCATTTGACCATTTCTTCCTCATGTGTTATTTTCATGTATAATTATACATTCATTTAACAATGTATTGTACAAGAACATTCATAAGTTTAGAAAATATGCAGTACAACATGATGCCGCCTCCATACTTTGCATAAAAATAGATCTCAAATTAAGCTCAAGTGAGTAAGTGTGAAAAATCTCATTCTGCTGCATTTGTTTGGTATTGGCGAAACCAATGGTTGCATCAAACGGGCGCTCAACGCCCTCCACCGGAGGTGTTTTCCTCTCAGACTGTTCGCAAGGCCATGGAGTTAAAAATAAATGCAGCAGAATGAGATTGTGCAGATGTGTTTTTTGTATTTTGTTTCTCCCTGTTTGCCCAACTTGTCAAACATCTTCTACTAGTACTTTCATTGTTTATTGCAGTAGTCTTTTATGATCATCTTTCCAAGGATAAAGTCATTTAATAAGCAGAATAATAGTTATTAGACCTTGAGTACAGAAAGAATCTATTAGTGATGAACTATAGAGAAACAAGAAGAATAACCTCGCATAAACACAAAACACACAAAGCAGAATAATTATGATGGGGATCAAAGAAAACATCCCCTGCAGAGAACATTATCATCCCTTAGAGACAGAATAATGAAGATGTATGCCTTAAGAAAGAGAAAAAACCACCAAAATTAATGTTGTTATAGCAGAAAACAGAAAATTGTTTGGAAATCAATATCAAAACTTGAACACAACAATAATTCTGATTGTTTAACTGGGTGACAGTCTTCTAAGAAACAAAATGACTCGACAAGTATTCCCATCAGCTTCACTGCAACAAAGCGGGTAATAGAGAGCACACAAAATAAAAATAACAACCCATTAAGTCAATCTCCGAGCAGCTTCTTTGGCAAGGACCTTCTCCTTGGCCTTAGTTTTGGCTTGAGACTTGGAGCCCATGATTCCACCTCCCCACTTTCTTCTATTCTCATCAAACTTGTCGTTGAAGTTAGCCTGCAATGCAAAATGCAATGTTACATTGACTTTCAAGTGCAAGCAGAATGTGCATATTTGTTAGACTTTGAGTCTGTTCAAATCAACTTAATTGCTTCTAGGATCTTGCTGAACTTCAGTTTGTCTTCATTCTTTACTGATGTAAGGCACAACACTGCCGCAGTTTTCTGTGCACAATCTGCATTGAGATCATTAAATGTGTTATTACATTTTTGTGAAAGCATCACGTGCTATACATTCAAATGTCTTGTTAGTCCTTTGTAAGAGACTAAATTGTGTATATGTTCCTGACATGTGGATTATTACATTCGCAGAAACCGAACACTTTCTACCTATAGACACTCTCGAAGACTTGGCTTAACAGATTTGGTGGCCTTGAAGCAACTTTAATGGATTTTCTTGATACATTGCACCGCAAATACGTAAGTAAATACACCATTCCTGTATTTTTGCTCCAGCAAATTTTGTCTCACTGAGGAGAAAAGACATGACTTGCAGCCTTGCCTAATTGCATGAAGTCATCAAACCAAAAGTTGTACACCGCAACACCAAGTCAAGCAATATAGTGATTGATGCCAAAGTCTCAGACTTTGGTCTGGATAAGCTACTCAGTTCTGTTACATATAAAAACTGAGGTTACATGCAATTGATGTATCTTTTTTTCCTACTCTATTGCCCCGTTCGATTTGGTTTGTGAATCGCAGTTGTTTGCTTCCCTACCTCATGCCGCATTATTTTTATACTGCTGCAGGAACGTGCTCCAACTCGGAATCCGTTGACATGGATATGGCTGGTGAGAGTTAAAGCTGGATCTTACTGTTCCTGAGGTCATCACCAGGTAGCCTCTTGTTTAGGGTTTCTAGTACTACGGAAACCCTCAAGTAGTAATGTTTGATTTCTCTACAACTTTCAAATTGTCTTATTGTGCTTGTTTTCATTTTTACCAATTTTGTTATTATTGTTTTTGGGGCCATGTCTTGTTTAATTTACCTTTTTTCTTGATAGGTTTTCAGAAAAGAAGTGGTATTTGTTGTTGATATAACAAGATCGCACTTATTTCATTATTTTCTAAACTTGATCATCATGACCTATTTAGTGTAATTGCATTCAATGATGAAAATGTACTATGTCTGTTGCTTATGTGCAGACTCTGTTTGTGATTTTCAGTTAAGTTCTATTAAGTGCTCTGCTATAAGTCCTGGTCAGTTTGATGTGCTTTGTTGACCTGCATTATGTCTAACTAACAAGTTAAAAGAAAATGTAAGTGCTATTCCATATCGGTATGACATATTCCACAATATAACACCTTCAATCTCACATCTTCTTCACCGGTCGGCCTACACACATTTAAATATTAATCAAGATTACTGGGACGATAACAAAAACGATTTTTAACAATCTAAGAAGTGTACGATTTCTTAAATATAATGATAACAACAGATATGGATTAATGGGTGTAACCTTCTCGTAAATTCAATGGGAGAGAAAACACCGGAGGTGTCTCTAGCAGCCCAACCACAAGTCTTAACCCAACCGTTTGATATTTTCTCCTCGCCCATCTTAATACTTTGCAAAATTAGGAGCTACTTTTTTTTTGTTGGTGTGTGCATGTTCACCTCTCTTTCTAATGGCTTTATATATACATACACTGCAAGCTCAAAAGAGAATTTTCTTCTCCTATTTTTAATTAGTGAAACAAAGAACAATCAAAAAGATGGAAGGAGAAAGTAAAGAAGTTGAACCGGTATGTGTAATGGGTAGATTATTGCCATCTCCAACTATTATATCATCAACGCCTTGATATGGAGTATGTGTGGATAAAGTGCCGAAATCATTAGCAGCGTGATGCGTTGCTCCACTATCCAGCAGCCAAGGAGACATGGGTGACGCGACATAATATGCTTCAGGAGGAGATGATGGTCCTTGCAGGCACGAACCAACAACGGTGGGAGATTGTTGGGGACCAAAAGAAGGCCTTAAAGTTGTAGCAGAGAATGAAGACTTAACATCATGACCTGATGCTAGTTTGTTGTTGAAGGAATGATACAGAGGATTTGATGAAAACTTGGTAGACATGATTACACGGAGGAAGTGTTAAAAAGATTGTAACGGCGTTTATTATAGCTCTGATACCATAATAGAGATGGAAGAAAGATGATTTATTACTATTGGAATGGTATAGTATATACAAATGAATAGAATGTTCTAGGCCCACAATCAAACGTAATCAACGTAAACAAGGAAATAGTAAATACAATAATGAATACAAGAATCAATCAAATAAATCTATAATATTCTCAAATATTCTCTAATACTCCGGTGTGGAAGAAGCCGTTTTTTTTTTCCCGGAGAAAATCAATATTTGGAGGAAAATGCCAATGGGTGGCTCTTACAATACCAAAAAGCGGGAAAAAAAATTGTCCCGGTTCGTCCTATAATTGAGAGCCTAATTAAGATATTAAGTCCTTTTTTCTCTGTGCAAGCTAAATGTCAAACTTCAAAATTATCACGTCAAAATCGATTTCCCCACGCGTCAGCAAAATCTGGTAAGAAATATGCCACGACATGACTTATTTTGTAACGCCCCGCTCCCGGATACCGAGCACCCGGAAGAGAAACGTTCGGCGCCTATAGCATTAAATAAATCTAATATTATACGCAAGCCTCTACGTCGTCGTATCAAATAAAAGCAAACGGAAGCTAAAAAGACTCGGGTAAAACATAAATGCTACTAAGAATAGAAATTAACCATGATGAAAAACCCAAAGACTTATACAATACGAGGTCTTAAAAGTAGAAATACAATAAGTCTATGAAAATAAATACAACTAGTCTAGTACAACCTTTACAAAGAAGAGGAACTAGAAACTTCGTCAAGGCTTCAAAGCCTTCAAATGTTGTCATCTACCTGATCAACATGTTCGTCTTCTCACCCCACAATGCATACAAAAGAAAATGCAAAGGAGGTAAGTACAAAGTACTTAGTAAAAGTGACAAACTAATGAATAACTAAGTTATACAACGAAAGGTTATTATTATGATTATTAATTATCTTTATGAGATCGACTCAATCTAGTGGTTCAATCCATGCCTATCGACATGTCATGACTAAACGTTTCTAGCTTAGCTTATCTTGGTTACATCATTACTCAATGACACAATGCATGGTGAAAATTCCACCACGAGATATACTTGCCAACTACGGTGATTAGCACCGGTAGTCCCGGGATCTCCCCGGTATGCATATACGTTCGATGGATTTCCTCCACTACCCTTCAGCCTTTTGAGCTAGTAGCGTTGTCCACCTTTTATGAACGTATCACATCGCCGATTTGAATCAGAGCCTGACCGAGAATAAGTGACGTTTTAGCTTTTACTGCACTTAAGTAATTATTATTGTGAATTAACTAGTCACCTAAGTGTTTTCAAGTAAGCTCCCTCACATACACTACTCACTTTCCTATACCACTAGACACGGACAAGGCCTAGAAAATACACAGACATTGATGAATGCTAATTCATCAAAGCACAAGCCTGTAAATCAATGTATAAACCTTCAGCAGGCCATGTAAATCAATGCAACATTACTTCTTGGAAATGCTAGAATGATCAATATTTCTGATGTTGTTATGATTGAAGAGGCTGACATCAGTTCAGAGGAATCAGTTTAGTATCAGGAGTGTTTTGACACTCAAGAAACCTTATCACACACTGCAGATAGATTACAAAAGGTTACTAAGGTCTCAACTGAATAGAAGTGAGCGGAGATTTGAAGATTTGGTTAAGTTGGTGGAAAATAGAGGGAGAACTTCTGAGACAGCAGCATCAAATATCACTCATCTTCAATTTTCAACAAATGACTTGCTGAGAGAAGTTGCTCGTGTTAAGAATGAGGTTGTAAACAGAGATAAGAATATGGCTGATCAGATTACCTCATTACACAAGAAAGTTGACAAGCTTGCTGAGGCACCTAAACCTGCCGAGGTACCTCACCCTGCTGCTAGTGATCCTAAAGTGACAGAAATGATCAATCTGCTTGGGAATGCACAATAGAAGGCGAATTATTATAGTTGATACAAGATTGAGATTACGGAAAGGCAATCGAGTAACTTGGTGAATACACATGAGAGTGTTCTTGGCCTGATGAACCATTTTATTGATGATGTCAATAAGGGGAAAGAAGGTCAGACAACATAAGCAAAAGAAGCAGCAAGGATCTTTAACAAGAAGAGATGGGAAGTAGACATCAATGAATTCAGGAAGCCTGCACCTGGCAGAGTACAGCTTACTGATGATCTGCTGAAGGAGTTTAGAGCTGCTTACAATCTAAGAAAGAAACCCTACCAGAACATGTCTTTTCAAGAAGGTCTAGATTCCTTCCATGGACTCAAATTATTGGAGTCTATGATTAAATCAATGAAGATGACCAGGAAAATTCGAACACTTGGAAGAGGAGGTCATGCCAAGAGATGCGGTGGTAGAATACAGACATCCGCTGGAAAGAGCAAAGAATTGTGTGGAAGAATTCAAGACATGCTACATGGGAGGAGGATTTAATTGGCCAGGAGTCCGATTAAACATGAATGATGCCTAGAAATGGTGGAAAATGGTGCATACTTGGGTTGATTTCACTTTTATTGAAAATCAGTGGATGGTGGACATGCAAAGAGAGATTACCATCATAGAAGAGAGCAAGAAGAAGAAGAAAGAGCTAGAATAAGACAATAGATCAAAGATACTTATCTTTGTTTTTATCATTCATTGATCTAACTTGTAATATCTTTTGAACAAATTTGAACATCAATGATAAATCAATGAAATTTGTTCTGCTTTTGTGTTTTTACCTTTTGCTTTGTTTGTAAGGAGGTATTGGCATCATCACTAAAAAAGGGGAAATTGTAAGATATTTTAGTTTTAATGATGAGTGCCGACTAGTCATTATAGAGCAAAGGCAAAAGATGTCTAGAATAAATGTATAGGTTTTACTAGTGTTTGATCTTTGTATAGGTTTGATCAAAGAAGACGGTAAAGAGGTCGGTGACTTGATCGGCAGACTCTATCTAGGTCGATGAGAGTGTCTCCAGGACAAGAGAGTCTCAGAACTTGCCGATGGTTGAAGGCTGAGGGTTCAAACTCAGTTATGAAGGCTAAGGGATCAAACTTAGTACTTATAGTCAAGGATAAGGGATCAGAATTTAGGGAAGTCTGTGATGACCTAAACAGATCACATATACCTTGTGTAGAAGGTCTATGTTCCATATAAGTTAAATGGTGATTGGAACTTGGTTATGTTTAAAATGATGTACTCTAACTTAGAAATAAAAAGATAGATGAGAAGCAGTCAGCTGAGGTGAATATCAAAAGACAGTAGAGTATAAGTCAGCTGACAATCAGGACATCAGTAGACTAATACAACAGATGTCTACTGAATGTTTAATTCAAATTAATCCAAGTTTTTCGGGAAGATTAAATAGATAAGGATGAACTACAAGCCTTGGATTAATTAGTCAATCAATGGACAAGATGAAATGGAGTTGTAAGGAATTCAAAGCCTTATTAATTGGAATTATATCATTTGTTGATGATCGGATCGGAAGGACAATGTCGAGTGTCGATCAGTGGTACAGCAGTAGGTTTTCAGAATATTCAGATAATCCTGTAACGGTTATCATTCAAATTCAAATTCAAATAACAGGATCTACACCTATAAATAGAGGAATCATGATTCAGATGGTAATACACAACAGACCAAGAATTTACACGAAGCAATCATGTTTTTTTTTAGCAAGAAATTGTTTGCAATATGGCCCTGCTGATACATTCTGAACTTGAATCTGCTGATCAAGTTTTCTTTCAAGTGTTTCCTGTAAACCAAGACATATCCAGTTTACACACTTGATGAACTTAGGCTTCTAATTTATTCATCCTGCTTATAAGTCTATTCAAAAGCAGAATCACTTTCTTGATTCAACCCTTCTTTTTCAAGAAGTTTACTAAAGAGAGAGAAGCACTTAGGTGTCAAGGACTGTTGTTTGTGTGGTGGAGCTGGTGAAGAGGCAATCCTACCCTTCAAGGACCAGTGGAAGACCTTGAAGCAGTAATCCTACCTGTTTCTAGTTTTCAGTTTATAAAGCCATAGTCATTGGTCAAGGACAAACAGTTTAGGCATTTTTGTGTAACAGCTACAACAAGAGTCTCTAGTGAATTTCCTCCAACATCACCGGAGAAGAGTGGACTGATAGGATTACACCACCTGGAACCACTATAAATCTTGCCTACTTTACTTTCTGCAATTTATGTTATATGCATGCTTATTACATCAAACCTACTGAACTAGCTACTATATCACACCATTTGCACTACTGAGTATCTAATACTTAGTATCAGATTTAATCAACAAGTAACAAGGCTTAATCTATTATATTCCGCTGAGGAGGCGTATTATGAAATGGCTTAGAGTTTTGGCAGTGAGCTGAGGAGGCGTACTTGTGGAGCCGCAGCCCTCAAGCGCTTGATGCCGGGCGACTAGGACCTTTTCCAGAAGGCTATGCTTCGGAGATGTCTCAGGCCAATCGAGAGTGGAAAAGGTTGATAAACTCTCACGTTTTTCCTTTGTATGGTTCTGAGGAGATCTCGGAGGCCGAACCGCATCTCCTATATGCAATCATGGTGGCCGATGAGGATGTCAGCATTGATTGCTGTCTGCTGATCTATCGGGAGATACTATTGTTCGTTGCTCGCATGCACCTTCATCGCCTCATCCCTTTTCCTCGTTGATCTCCAGCCTGTGTTCCGGTGTTCTTGGGATACCCGTGTCTTAGCACGATGTGCAGGTGCCGCCGCGTACAAATGTTGAGCTCGAACGTTTCGCTTCGGACACATCGACGGACAACGATTCCTATTAGCCTTAGATCTTTTTTTTTGTTTATTCTTGTAAAGAATTGGCCTTGACGGCCCCATTTTGTATGATGAAATCATTTCCATTTCTACTTTGCACTCGCCTCAATTTTGCTTCTGAGTTTATGATTTGATTGGCGGCCCCCGTCTTCGATTGAGATGAGAGTGCTTTTAGGTAGGACTTTTGAAAGATAACCGTGAGTGAAAGCACCAACTTCATCGTGTTTGACAATGGCCCTCTTTTCAATGGAGCTACCTATTTCTATCGGACTGACTAAAATGGTTTGGGCTCTTGGGAATCGTGAAGCTTCGTAACTCTTCGCTTCAACCGACGATTCGTGTTGCTTCACACAACCGATGCATTTATGATCGCTTTTGTGGCGCCACCGATTAACGTAAAGACTTGAATTCTATTTTGAATGTACGTGACCTTTAGTTTTCCCACCTTTTCATCTTTCGGGTCAATAAAAAGGGGGAGGCCTTCTTCTTCTTCATCACTTGCGATAATTTCTCTGGAAATTCTTCCGCCTTTCCTAAGGAACTCCTTCATATTTTCTGACCTTTTCTGAAAATTCTTTTACTATGTCTTCATCCGAATCCTCAAGCCAAGGCTCCAATGCCTTTGAGCCCTATGAGGTGGAAGAGCCCTCCGTTTGCTTCCGGCTTACTGCCTCACGGGTGGCCATGGGTAATTTTATGACATTCTTTCACCGTCATGACCATCTAGTAGAGTGGAGGCTTAACCTGAGATGGGTTGGGCTAGGCCACCGGGCTACCATCACCGCCAACGGCTGGAGAAATTTCGTCACCACCCCGGTGAGGGATACAACTTATCATTGGTGCACGAGTTTTACTCTGCTTTGTTGGAGAACGGCCATGCTGAGCATACCACCGCTGTTTCCGTCCGTGGAGTGACAGTGGAGTTCACCACCTCGGCCATCAACAAGTTCTACCAACTTCCGGACCCTACTGAGGATTATGACTCTTCTTGGAACCTCAACGACAGGATCGACTATTACACTACTCGGTTCGATGACTTCCAATTTCTGCTTCGAAATGAGTTGGAGGATGGCACGAATGTGACTGAAGACATGTTGGATCGGAGGGAGAGGGGAGGAAACGCTTCTTGTACACTCAGGTTTCGGCCTTCCCGATCGTAATGAGGTCACTAATGTTGAGGCGTTTGTTCTACGCCATTTCGGTGCCCGAGGTGACGATCAACTAGGGTCGTTTGATCCATTATGAGGCGATTAAGTTTGCCACTATGATGGACGATGCACTGTCTCAACCCTTTGCTTGGATGATCACCAATATGTGTATCCAGAGCCGTGGGATGCCAATCGACCCACTACGGATGATATTACGCCCATCCTGAAGCCGACGTGTGAGAAGCGGAGTAGCGATCTTTTTTTATTGAAGGCCTTGTAAAAACTCTTCCTTAGCAATGAACCACTTTTTTATTTTGGTTGGTTTGATTTCTATTCATGTACTTTATTTCTTTGAACCACTTTGTATTTGGTGATGTCGTAAATGTGTTGGGAGGAGTGCCTATTGTTAGCGGGCTCACGCTATTTGTGATCTGGATGTTTTTGCGAAATTTTTTGGTTCGCTCCCTTTTTTTTCTGCTTCGGACAACCCTTTCTTTGTCGAAGATAGAGTTTGATTTAAGCAATCGATCTTTTAATTAAGAATATTTATTGAATGTAATCGATTTGGCTCAATGCCTCTACAAAAATTATGACAAATTTAGTCGACATTTAGTATCGCTTCAGGTTTGTCGGCGTTCGGTGGTCGATTAAATTGTTCCTTTTTTATCCTTCAAAATGTACGCCCCTTCTTGATTATCCTTGAAATTTGCCAAGGACCTTCCCAATTTCGCCAACTTCCTTTGATCGCTTTCTCGCCGGTCGCTTCTGTCTTTTACGCAGACAAAGTCTCCATCGCGAAAGAGTGATCGTGGACTCGCTTGTCTTGGTGCCTCTTTGTGGCCTGCTTAGTGTTGACCAATCGCGCACGGGATTTCAAGCGTTTTTCCTCTGCAAGGTCCAGCTCGATTTGTCGATTGACGATGTTATCGGCTTTGTCAAAATAGGAGACCCTTATACTTGATAGTGCCATTTCGACAAGTGCCATGGCCTCCGATCCATACGTTAGGCTTAACGGCGCCTCCCGATCATTACTTTTTGGTCTTGGAGTGACCATAGGGGCCTCGGCCAGGTAGTCCACCAATTTCTTGGCCTTTTCTTCCATAGTTTTCTTCAAAGACATTTAACACTTGCTTGTTTGCGTTTTCCGCTTGACCGCTTCCGTGTGGGTAGCATACCGATGATTGCCAAAGTGCTTGACTTTGTTTTCCTTGCAAAATTCATTCAATTCATTTTTGAGTGCGGCCTGTGATCGGATACAATTGCGCTGGAGTACCCTAAATCATGTCCGCACTCTAATCTAACAAGAAATATATTATATCTCTCGAAGATTTTTACAAGCGCTTTGCCTCGATCCATTTTGTGAAGCGATCCACGGCGACAATCACATACTCGCAGACCCGATCGACCCTTTTGAGTGGATTGATGAGGTTGATTTCCACATGTTGAAAGCCAATGCGCGCAACGGCGATGCTCGTTCTCATCAAGGTAGCCTGGTATGTCGGCGAATCGTTGGCACTTGTCACAGCTTTTAGCGCACCTTTCGAGTCTTCGGCTAGCTTTGGCCGCAGTATCCGCTAATAACACTTTTTGGGCATAAGTGTGGCTGGATGGGTGGCCTCGCACACCCCTCATGAAGCTCGTTAATACTCCTTGACCTTCGGGCCGGACGCAAGGTTTCTAACGGTTTGGAAAAAGACCTTCGATATGTAATTCCGCTCAGATCGTGTAAGGCTACGCGCTTCTTTTCTTACAAACTGAACCTCTTTAGGATCCTCTGAAAGTGTACCATTTTTGATGTATGCTTTGATCTCGTATATCCAACATGGAAAGGGAAAATCAATGTCCATAATTTCTGCTCTTCATAAGCTGGCTCTTCGAGGTAATCGAACATGACCGCCGGATTGGTGAATTCGTCTTTTGTTATCAATTTGGATTGATAGTCTGCCCTCTAACTTTTTTCTCATGGAATGTTTTTGAATTCGCAATATGAGAAATTCTTTACTAGCCTCTTTACGAGATCCAGATATTTATTAAGCGTCTCGTGCTTTGCCTCAAGCGTGCCATTTATATGGCACATAATCACCTTTGAGTCGTAGTAGACTTTGAGATTTTCCACTTTCATGGCTTTGGCGAGCTCCAAGCCTGCTACGACTGCTTTGTATTTTGCATGATTTTATGAAGCGGTGAAGTTAAATCTCAATGCTTTCTCGATCTCATCGGATGTCCCTAGCTCTAAGAGTATGATCACTGCTGCTCAACAATTTCGGTTTGTGGCCCCGTCGACATACATTTCCCAGCAGTGACTGGGCCATTTCGGCACGGCCACAGCTGGGGTGTTCACTTCGTTAATGTTCGGCGAACTAGGTTGCCCGGCTGGAGGTTCCTCGTTGAAGCACGTCTCGACTATAAAGTTGGCCATAGATTGTGCTTTTATCTCTTTCATGGGTTGATATTTGATATCGAATGGTTAATTTAATAGCCCATCGAAGAAAGCGTCCCGAGAGATCTGGTTTGAGCAGTAGTTGCCTCAGCAGACTGTCGGTGAGCACTACGATGGTGACGAAAAGTAAGCCCTTAGTTTTTGGGCAACGACAACAAGCGATAAGCTAACTTTCTTGCATTGAAATAGCGACTCTCAACGGGACTGAGAGCCTTTGAAACATACAAATTGGGTTTTTGAAGGGTACCATCCTCCTTGACAAGAATGGCGACTACAACCCGGTCTGAAGCTGCTAGATACAGCTGCAACTCGTCTCCCAACATTGGGCTAACCAAGATAGGCGGGGAGGCCAAGTACCTCTTCAGTTCCTCGAACGATTTGGAATATTCTTCATCCCATCCGAACTTCTTGTTTCTCTATAAGATTTTGAAAAATGGAAGAAACCTGTCAGCAGATTTAGAGATGAATCGACCCAGAGCGATGATTCTCTCATTCAGCCTTTGCAGCTCATTAACAGTGTTGGGTTCGCTTATGTTCACCAAGACTTGAATTTTTTCTGGATTTTCCTCTATCCCTCTTGGGGTGACCATGAACCCCAAGATGCACTTCACTGGGTTAAGCTTCATCGAATGCCTCTTGACGTTATCGAATGTTTCTTGCAGATTTTTGAGGTGGTCGTCTCCAGTGGATTTGACTACCATGTCATCGATGTAAGCTTCCATGTTTCTCCCGATCTGACCGTCGAAAACTTTGTTGACCATCCTCTGATAGGTCAGTCCGGCATTCTTTAGGCCGAACGACATCATCTGATAGTAGTACATGCCTCCTGTGGCTCGCAAAGCAGTCATCTCCTTTTCTTCATCTGCCATTCTAATCTGGTGATAGCCAAAATACGCGTCCAGGAAGCTCAACTCTTGAAAAACCATGATTCTGTTGACCATTCTGTTGATTCATGGTAGCTCGTATGGGTCCTAAGGACAAGACTTGTTCATATCAGTGAAGTCGATGCACATACGCCATTTCCCATTATGCCTCTTTACCATCACGACATTTGCCAGCCAGGTGGGGTACCGCAGTTCCCTATTGATTCCGGCCTGTAGCAACTTTCTGACCTCCACCTTTATGGCATCCTCTTTTTCCTTTGAAAAACGGCGGGGCCCCTGCTGGATCGGTTTCAAACTTGGGTCGACGTTCAGGTAATGCAATGCTATTTCCGGCTCGACCCCCTTCATATCGGTGACTACCTAGGCAAAATCATTGAGATTGGCTTTCAACAATCTCATCAGGTCCTCCCTTTCTTTTTCATCCAGTTGACTCCCAATTTTGATTTTTTGGTCAGGGTGCTTTTCGTTAACAACAATCTGTAGGAGTTCATCTTGAGTGGAAAATTTGGGTTCATCTCTTATTTAGAGAGTTTCGCAAACAACCTTTCCATTTTCAGTGACTCTCTCCTGAACAAGCTCGATTACTTCCTCCATCAATTCTAGTTCTTTTTCAACAATAATCTCTCTGACGGCTTCAATCCACGCTTTTCTGGAAGACGATTCTAAGGCTTCAATTTGCAGCCGCTTGTATTTTTCTCTCCATATGTAGTCCTCTATATTTTTTGCAACGTGATCGAGGATCAATTTGTTTCGAGACACGATCATTCCGATCCCGCTGTCGGTATAAAATTTAGCCCTTTGGTGGGGCATCGGAACGACCATCTGGAATTTTCACTGTGCCTAAATCCCTAAAATGGCTGTTTAATGAGAGTGCAGATCCACGACCAGAAATTCACTTGTTCCTTTCTGTATGGGCGATAATCCGCTAGCTCGACCTCTATGTCGATGATTCCCAAAACTTTGACCTTATTATTCGAGAAGCCTTCTGACGTACCTAGATATGGCCTTAACTTTGAAGACCAGATTTTTAATGCCTTCAATGTATCTAGATAAATGATATCTCTGGTGGCCCTAGTGTCCAGCAGCACACGATTGACCCCGGTGTTATTGATTCCCACCTGAACGGTCATCCGTAGTTCCATCGCTCTTGACGGCCTTGCGAGTTCGCTTTTACTGAATGTGATCGCCGGTTCTTCTGGATCCAAAATGATCTCTCTTTCTTGGAGAATGATTGAATTCATTTGACTTTTCAGCTGATGATTGCTAGGAAATTCTTCAATAATCACTTTTATCTTATTCGAGTACCTGCGAGGAGGCCGCTCGTTTTTATCTTCTCCGCCCTCCTTCTTGTATTTATCCAGCTTCACCATTTTTTATCATCTTATTGATTATTCTTCACAGGGTAATGCACTCATCGTTGATGTGGTCGTGGTCTTCGGAAAGTCACAATACTTGGTCTTGTCCTATGTTTTGGGATCGGACTTTAGCGGCTTTGGTTTTTCTACCCGATCTCGGATCTTACACAAAATTTCGATAGAGGCGTTGACGGAATGAAATCACCGTTGAACTTATATAGTTTCTTGACTTCCTTTCTTCCTTCACATTTCCCGATCACTTCTTCATTCCTCTTTTCTCTTATCCTTGTGCTCCTCCTTTTGGGGCAGGGGTTCGGCTCAAGATCGGCCCTTTCCAGAGGGTGAAGGACTGGCTTCAGCGAGACGGAAAATTTTGGCTTCATTGAACATATCACGCAGATTGGAAGGGGGTGTATGGAAAAGTGTATCTTAATCGCACTCTTGGTGATCCTTCTTACGAAACCCCTTATGACCTCGGTCTCAGGGGGGTTCTTGGTCTGATAATAGACTCGCATAAAACGATCATAATAACTCTTGCAAGATTCGTCTTCTCCTGGTCGGATCTCGTAGAGATCGTCTAGGGTTTTCTTTGGTCTGTCTACTTTCTCAAACTCTTTTAGGAACTTGGACTTTAGTTCTTCCCAACTTTTGATGGAACCGTGAGGAATGCCGCAAATCCATGTGGCGGCCCGATCTTGCATGCTTCCTACGAATGCCATGCACCAGGCCGATTTATTAGTGGTAGCTAAGAGCGTTCGCTCTGGAAAGATGCAATCCACTCAAAGGAACATGTTGTTCCCTTGTAATAGATGTATTGTGAATACTGCACTCCCGTGGGCGGCAGCGAGTCCAAGATTTCATCACCAAGCGCCTCTATCCCGGATTCGATTCAGCTTGTTAACCTTTTTTTCTTTTTTAGTTCGAGATCTCCTGCTCCATCCTTTCAAGTCTGTCATCTTTGATAGTCTCCCTATTTTCGGCCGGGTCACCTTTTTCTAGAGACGACATCCTCTCGAGTCCGCATAGTACATGATTCGACGCCTTGGTCGGCCCACTTTTCGTTGATGATGTGCCTGGCGTCACGAAGATCCTTGCCATCGCGGCGTGGGATAACATTTCTCTCAGAAGGGATAGGTCCCATCCTCTGGTGCAAGTTTTTTTCTCGGCATGTCCTAGACGCTCCAAGGCTGGTCTTCTCTCCCCACTTTTCTCTGGGACATGTTTGGTTCTGTTCCCCGTCAAGTACTCACTCCCCTTGAATTCAATCCTTGCTTGATTGTATGGGGGCGGGGCTTTGGCTTTTGGGGGAGCCATGACGTTTTGTTCTAGTAGGCTGGGGAGTTCATCTTTGATCACCATCAGAGAGAGTCCACAATCGTCTAGGCGAAGGTTGGCCTCGTACATCCACTTAACGTATTCGGTGTAAGCTATCGCCGTTTTGGCTTTTGCTTCAGAAACTTTTAGATTGAGGTCTTCCTCCACACTCGGAAATCTTTCGTGGTCGCCGTTGTTTCTCCCGATGCTTGAAGTTTCCCCGCCGCTTTCCCGAACATGACCGGTCCGTGTGGGCTCGAAGTTGGGAATTTGGTATCCAAAAGATTGTGGATTCAAGTTGATATCTTATTCAGATTCAGATTATCTTTGGATGCAAAATTGACAAAAAACACTTGTGGACTTGTCGATGCTAAGCAAAGCAGACTAGTATCTTGGTCCAATTAAAAGAAGAATTCAATATCTACTTAAACAAGCAGAGGTAGAATATATAGCGGCAAGTAGCTATTGTGCACAAGTACCATGTGATAATCTTGAAATTATCATGGGTGTTCAGCGGTTGTTTGGTGGTAGATATCTGGCTGTAACGATATCGTAAACATGGTGGTGAGCGGTGGTTCTATGTGCTCAGTGGTGAGGAATGTTGTGGTGAAATGCAACAGTAAGAGAGTGGAGAATTTGGCAGAGTTGGCCTTCTTTTACAAATTAGCCGCTTCTCCTTCTGATTACATTTGAAGCCCTATTTATAGTGTGGGAACCAACTAAGTTCAACATAATTACAACAAAAGACATAGTACAACTAAATCTGCGGTGATTGGTCGGGCCGCTACAGGGTGATGGCGGCGCGACCCGTGAGCTTGCGTTGTACCTGAGTCAGTTGGCTCCTCAGTCAGTCCTCCTCCAAAGATGTTGGGGTGCTCCTAAAAGGGTCCCTCAGTCTAAAGATTGAGTGTGCCTTGCATCTGACTCGATCATTCTGGTTGTGGGATTGCCGACTAGGCCCTGCATGGTGGTCGGCTTAGCCTTCCTTCAGATCATTGACTTGGCCATGTATGACCTCTCAAACCGCCACCCTGACTCTGATCCTTGGGTCAACTGACCGGATATGGTCTTTAGGTTGGCAATGAGTCGACCTATCACTACGGATTAGACAAAGAACTAAGAGACAATGGAGTAGAAGAAAAGACAATTACAATCATGTGTGACAACACCAAAGTGGAATATCAATAATAGGGAATCCAAGATTTCACTCAAGAACAATGCATATTGATGTAAGACATCATTTCATCGAGATCATGTTGAAAAATCAGATGTAACATTGAAGTACATATCTATTAAATATCAATTTTCCAATATATTTGATCGCGTGTAAAGCACTTACTAACAATAGGACTAGGTCTATCAGAGTAGAGTACTGGCAAATCAAGGTCGATCGCACAGAGGCTCATAAGAATGCCTCATTATCAAGATTGAGCTTGTCACGATAACGGTCTACGAGCAAACTATAATATAGATGTGAGTAAATTGGGTAAAAATCAACTAGCAAGATTATGCAAGTTCACACTAAGCAAACTAGAGTTTCTAAGGTATTAGTTCAATTATGAGTAATTAGTTATTCCCCCCACACATGCAACAGTCCTCCCTATTGGTGAATTTGTTCATTGTTCAGCTACGGGTACAACTCATAACCCTATCTACTCTGACAATGGCAGTAGACAATCTATACGCAAGCTACCCTCCTTAATTGGTACGTAATAGCCCATACGCATAAAGAACTAGAGCTGTCGATATTGAGCGCTAACTCATTCAACAAACCCGCCTAGACAGCTGTCGATATTGACCAACACGTTCCTAGGGTCCATCAAGATATTGTCCTAGTTAACACTTCACTAATAAATCCTTCATGTTACTTTTACGATAACATGTAAATAGTTGACTGTGCCAAAAACATGTAAATTAAATCTATCGATCAACGAGTGGCACCGATTATCATGAATTAGTAATTTACTAGGTATTCAGATCTAGCGATATAGACCATCAGGGATCTGAAGAGCGCAACTACTATTTTATTCTTCACCAACGAATCAGATCTATAACACATGGGGCAAAATAAACTAACTACTATATAATTAAACTATATAAGCAATTAAAACATAATAGTCGAATAGAACAATGATAAATCTACATCTTGGAAAAGACATAAAATCATTCCCTCGAAGACGAGCGTAGATCTCCTTCGGATCTCTCCCTAGACGGCGAATCCATCGTCTCTCCAATCAGAACTCATAAAATAAAGAACAAAGAACTTGTATTGCATAATACTTGTAAATTGTATGGTACAATTGTTACATATAGTTCTGAGGTGAGGCATCTTATTTATAACTATCTAAACCAACTTAGGAACATCTAGTTCGACCCCTCGTCTAAGAAAACGCGTTTTTGAAGGATCTGGATCCTCGGTAAGTCGGCACCGCCTCCCGGGTTACCGGGGGTACTTTTGTCTTTTTTCTCCAACCGACTTAACTTGGATGCTTCTTGAATACCCTAGGCCTATTCCTTTTGCGCAGTACACTCCAGATTCGTCCAACATGCTCAGCCCAATATTCTGTATTTGAAAATCATCAAATAAGTCACGAAATAATATTGAAACAGGGAAAATAAATGCTAAGTGCAGATTTCTCGACTCACGAACCCGACATATGCTATTCAACGTAAATGGTTCATATTTATAGGTCGAAACAACTATTTTTAGCTCATAATGGATAGAATGTTGATGCCGTATCATAGACTATTTTAACCGTCATCAACTACGACCCACTAGCCTTCTTCGTCCATGAAAGCAGAGTATCAAGCCGGAATGTACCTGCAAGCACAATCTCCATCAATTACAACACATTCAATAAAGATTTCCGGTGGAAACATACATCAAGCCACAATCCATAAGCTCCCCATTAATCACTACTTACTACGCATCAATGTGTCGTGTGATGAATCAGTTGTGATAGTGCGTTTGTGAGAAGAATCAAGTTGTATTAACCACACAATCTTAACTTACCTACGCATACACTCGCTCGTCTTGCTTTCAGACTTGGTTACACAACATAGTACCGTAATTAGGTCTGGTGGACTCGGGACCGAGCATCCTCTTAAGTCCTCGGTTGTTGTTTTTTTATGCGAGGGTCGCTCCTTGTTACACAAGTTCGCTTCCTCAGTGCCTTTATTGCATATATTTTTCTATTTTTTTTTTTTTCTTTTCTTTTTTTTTTTTTTTTCTGGTAGATTTCCTCACTTTTTTCTCTCTCCCTCACAAGTCCGTTTGTCCCGGTCACCTTTCATCATCCAAGTTGCTTCCCTTGTCTTACAACAATTTGTTGAAGTATATAGATAGACAAATAATGATTCCCGGTTAAAACAACTCATCATCTAATCTTATACACTTCTCACTCATCATCTAATTTATTGTCATGAAAGAATAACAATTAATTAGTTACTACTTCATGCACCATAACATATGCTCATTCTTCCATACTAAATTGAATATGCTATAGCTCACTTCAAATTGAACATGGGCTCATTTTCTACCGATTCCTTACTCAAAAATGTGCAATAAGCAAGCTAAAAATAGTGTTCAAAATTACAAACATATTCCATTCTTTGATTATCCAGCTAAGACGCCTACCCCCCACTTATTATAAACATTGTCCCCAATGACTAATAATAAAGAAAAAAAAGGTACTTAGCTCTGGAAATGGTGGCAGAGTCAAAACAAATCCCGGAGCAATCATTAGCTCCTATGTCATTCCTCTTCCAAGTTATTACCTGCTTTCTAAATTCTTCCAAAAACTGTGAGTAACATGTGAAGGGTAACAAGAAAATAAGGTGGCGGTAATCGTGCATACCGGAGGAATGCGCAAAAACAGTTTAAGCCACTTTATTCTTTCATCGGCCAAAGGAAGACGCGAAAACTTGTACGAGGGTATCACATGAGAATCGTGAAGGAAAAAATCACATATATCTCTAGCCAGGTGACTGAAGATATATGTGATGAAAAAAACCTTGCGATTGTCGTGCTACTTTATTGACTAAAAATAATTAAAATAAACAAAAGCAATAAATAAGGGTTTTAGAAATAGTTCTGAGTTTATAGTCGGCAGCTCGACAGTACTAATAGGGCTTATTTATTCATATTCTGGCTCTTCTAACGTAAAGACTTCCAATTCAGGGTTATACTTGTGCTCTAGGTAATGTTTTAGCCTGTGGCCGTTAACTGTGAAAGTTTGCCCAGAGTATTAATGTCTAACTTCACACGCACCTGAATTGTAGACTTACGTGACTACATGTGGTCCATACCATCTAGACTTCAATTTTCTAGGAAAAAGACGAAGATGCGAGTTGTACACCAGCACTTTATCTCCAACTTGAAATGTGCAGTTCAAAATTTTCTTATCGTGTAGGCGTTTCGTTCTCTCCTTGTAAATCTTTGCATTCTCATATGCTTGAAGTCTAAACTCCTCCAATCTATTCAACTCTAGCATTCTCTTTTCACCGGCTAAATCCTCATCCATGTTTAGAAACCTGGTATCCCACAGTGCTCGGTGCTCGAGTTCTACCGGTAAATGACATGCCTTTCAAAACACTATCATATACGGTGACATCCCAATCGTGGTCCTATAAGATGTTCTGTACGCCCAAAGAGCGTCATCTAATTTCAAAGACCAATCTTGCCTCATGGGATTCACAGTCTTCTCTAAGATCCTCTTAATCTCTCTATTCGTGACTTCTACTTGTCCACTCGTCTGGGGGTGATATGTTGCTACAATTTTATGTTTAACCCCATATCTTATCATCAACTTTTCAAACAACCTATTACAATAATGACTCCCTCCGTCACTAATTATTGCTCTAGGCACACCAAACCTCATCAAAAAAAATTTCTTAAGAAATCTCAGACAACTGGCATTAGTAGGTGAAGCCCACCGCTTCCACCCATTTTGAAACACAATCAACTGCTACTAGGATGTAATGATTTGACTATGACGATGTGAAAGGCCCAACAAAATCAATTCCCCATACATCGAATAACTCCACTTCTAAGATACTCTGCAGTGGCATCTCATTCTGCTTAGAAATATTACCAAACATTTGACAGGAATGACAGGATCTTGTAAACTCGTAAGCAATTTTATGAATTGTTGGCCAGTAGAATCCACACCGCAGCACACTTTTGTCTTTGTATTGTCCGCCCATAATGACCTCCAAACTTCTCTAGTATGACACATGTGCAAAATACTTGGAATCTCATCATCGTGGACACATCTCCTATGAATTGCATCGGGCATAATTTGTATAGGTAGGGATCATCCCAACGGTAATGCTTGAGATACATGAAAACTTCTTTGTATCCATATTATTGAATTCGTGGTAGGTATCTTCCCGCTAGATAATTCACAATATTGGCAAACCAAGGGTATACCTTGCCCACTCTTGATTTGTGTTTCTGGGTCTGAGATTGAACTCGAGCTACCACTGAGACGGAAAAAAGTTGTTCATCAGGAAAGCTTTCCCTAATCTCAGTCGGTTGCTCTTCTCCCAGCAAAGTTAACCTCGACAGGTGGTCAGCCACCTGGTTCTTAGATCCCTTTTTATCTTTCATCTCAACATCAAACTCTTGTAAGATTTGAATCCATCTCAACAATCTTGGCTTTGAGTCTTGCTTGATTAGAAGGTATTTTGTTAAGGGCTAAATTGTAGTATTTATACATATATTTTATATATCAATTTTCTCCCATATATGTATGATTTTCATAGAAATCGAGCTTATAATTGATTAATTGAGTAAATGGTGTTTTTAATAGTTAAATATGAAAACGATCGATTTATATGCTTATTTGGTGATTTTATGTTGTTTTGGAATCGTGTTACGCTTTTGGTTTGTTTTTCGATGTGTGTAGATACATATCTTTGATTTGGAAGAGGCTAAAGTCGAATTTGAAGTGTTGATGAAGACATAGAGATGATACAAGATGGATAAAGATGGAAGAATCAAGATAATTATCAAGGAATCGAAGTCCAAAGAAAGCCGACGAGCGCTCATCTCGAACGACGAAAGCGCCCAAGATCGAACGGGCGTTTGATGAAGTGAATCAAGCGCCCAGGAGTCGAAACTAATACGTAGAGTTCAGACGTTGGCTAAACTAGCATCCAAGATCCGTCCAAGCATTCCGGACGAAGCGTCCGGCATAGCAAACGGGCGCCCACCGCCGCTTTTGTTTGAAACCGACTTAGGTTTCAGTAGCGGCCCGCCATGTTTTCTATTTAAAGAGCAAAGAGCCCCAAACCCTAAAAATACACAATTTCTCTTCACATCAAAAGCGAAGGCAAGAAAGCCGACTTTGGAGATTTGAAGGCCGGTCACCCGAGCCTTGTGCTCAGTGAACCGAGGTAAGATTAGAGTAGTTTAGATGCTTTTCGCTTTCGTTCTTGGATCAATTCATGTATGAGACTATGTGAGTTCTTCTTGATTTATTCAATTCAGTTTTTTCTTCATGAGTTTAGTTCTTTTTGTATCTTTTCTATGTTTTATGATGCCATGAGAATAGATTGGAAGATTTGTTTTCTATTGATGTTTATAATACGGAAGTTGCATAAACGTTAGATCACCATAGAAAGATAGGATTTTTAATCGTTAATGATGACAAGTTAATCGATTAATTATCTAGGTTGTTAGATTCTAAAATACGAGAGTTAACTCGAATCTACACCGAGTGTTGTATGGAAATCGGTTTCAACTTACGAGAGAGTAGAGATTGATAAATTGGATTTACTAAGGAATTAGGAACTGTAGCTTGAGAATAAATTGACTAAGGAATTAGGGGTTTATGTCTCGTGAAAAGGTGAAACCACAATTCGAATTAGAATCATGAGATTAACTAGGATTGAGATCACATAGGTTTGTATATTGGTTGTTTGATCCCATGTCTTTAGTTTAGATTGTTTTATTTTGTTTTCTAAGTTAGATTTATTTGATTTGTTCTTTGTTTTTTATGTCTCTTTCTTTCGTTTAAGAGTAACAATTTAGGAGATTAGTGAAATTAGATTCAACATCCCTTTTCCTCGTGGATCGACCTGCATTTACCCTACTATGCTATCAACTACCCGATATTTGGTCGGTTAGAGGTAGTTTTGCATGGTAGTATAGGTTTATAAATTTTCTTTGTTTTTATGATGCAAAATCCTCCCAACAAAAGTGGCACCGCTGCCGGGAATAGGTGTCATGTTGAATAAAAGTAGTTAGTTCTCGATTTTGTTACGTTTTCGCTTTTGCTTTCAATAAAAGTAGCGTTTAATAGATTGAGAGTTTTTATTTTGCCGTGTTTCGATGACCGTTAGGTTAAGAATGTGCAAAAGTTTTTTTTACTCAACTTGTTTTACGTGAAGTTTATATGTTTAGTTGTTTCCTAGTCTAACCCTCTGTGCTTTAATTTGATGTGGCTGCTCTGTGATATTTGATGTATGATCTTTTAAGAAATTAGGGTTTGCTGTGTTTCCTGCGTTTTCTATGCAAATTCGACTGTTGGAAGAGCGTTCAGGTAAGTGAACGCCCATCCAGTCCCTAACATGCAGGTAAACGAGCGTTGAAAGTATTGGACGTTCGTCCGCTCAAATATTTACGACTGCATTCGATTTGAAGGACTGAGAGCGCCTATACTTTCGAACGCCCGTCCGGTTGGTTTTCAAGCCAACCGAAGCGCTTGTTTGGTGAACGCCGTCCGGAGCTGCAAATTTCCAGAGAACGTTCGTCTGATCACATAAATGCCAGTCCAGGTTCCAGATTTCTTCTCAATTTGATTTTTAATGCTTTATTTGATATGGATACTTTAATTTGAGCTTCTGTGGCTAATTGTTTTTACGTAGATGATCTGAACTTGCATGTTTATACCTTTCCATCTACGGATCCATGTTAAATAATTGAATCTAATTGATAATATACTTGATTCATCCAAGCATGTTATAGTCACTGTCGGTTCTCATACGCTATAACTGGTCTTATTGTTAATTAGTAGCTAATGTCGGTTTCCGGATGCTACATATCGTTATGATGAATCTTTTAAGCTTTGAGACTTATGTGCTTCCTTGTTATTTTTATAACTCATTTGGGTAGTAATCATCGGTTTTCCGTTGCTACGATGGAAACCTTACGCGTTATATCCGTTTAGAATAGCTAATCGTTGGTTTTCCATAATGCTATCACTTTTACGAGTCTTAAGGCGTCTTACACGTGCATGTAATGAATAAAGATCGCCGGTTATCGTAATCTTGTCATTATTTGGTAGACGTTTATTATATACATGTCATGCTGCAAATGAGTGGGCTAGTTTTCTTTCTTTTATTTTCTTTTATTTTTGCATATCATATAGATGCATATCATTTAGTTGCATGTCATCTAGTTGCATTGTTTTTATTTTTGTTTTATTTTTTTTTTTTTCTTGAGCGTAGTTAACTCGCCGGTTTCGTAATACTACCTCGTTTTCTTTATTTTTAGTTTCGTGATAGGCCGTAGTCATCGTAGGTTGTCCTCCAAACTCGCCATTTCGAGCCTGAGCCTGTAATTTATTTTTAGGATTGCATATCATGTAGGCTGCATTGTAGTATATTTTCATGTAGTTGCACCTAGCCTCATTGTTGTGTAATGTTCCATGTATATGTATTCCATCGTTATATGAGCTTAAATTTGAAATATCTCTATATCTCCTTTTCCATGTGCTTTATATATGTAATCTTTTTTCTTTTTCCCGTAGACTCTTTTTGCAATCGATCAAGTCTGCAGGATATTTTTGATAGCTATTGTGCACTTTCACGATGAATTCGATTTACCTGTGATGCTCCACGATACTCACTGAGCTATGCAAGCAATTTTGGTTTTTACCGATTTTCCGGAATTGCCAAAGATCCAATCGCCTAAGTTCTCTAATTTATTATTTTCGCACAACTTGAGGACAAGTTGCAATCTAAGTGTGAGGGGATAGATGATTTATGTATCTACTTTCATTTGCTCATATTAGTTATAATTTTCTATGAAAAGTGCTTAATTTTCAAATTTTTTTGTTAAGTCCCGAGTAGACAAAGGCATATCTTTGCGCTTGAGTTTATATCATTTTTGCTATATTCTGTATATTTAGTAATTTTAGTTGTTTCACCCGACACTCTTTTTCACATGCCATAGTCAATGATGAGCTAAATGTTGAAAGCCTACCCCATTTTAGTTGGAGATTTTTGATGATTATAGCATGTTTCTTTGCTTATGTACAATTCTTGAAAAGTTTAGTAGTTTGTATTCTAGGATTGAAGTATGACATACTGTGAATATCTGTAAGTTTGAATGTGATAAGTGAAACGTGATTAAGTCTTTGCAATAGTAATAAATTGTTTACTTGAGGTGTTATGCTCAGTGGTCCGTGTTACTAGAAAATAATCTTTACCACTGCCAGCCAGAAATCTCTAAATAATTAAATGTGTGTGTCGGAAGCTGGTTTATGATTTGAGTGCGGTAGGGTATACCACGATGTCCTATTCCACCATGATGACCAAAAGCTCACGATACGTTAGAAAAAGTCGCCTTATGATTGGAGTAAGGTAGGGATTATCTTGAAATGTCCTATTCGCTATGAGGAAAAAGCTTATTCGATGTGTGTTAGAAAAAGTGAAAAAGTGAAAATATTGAAATATATTAGTATGAATAAGTAAGGACTTAGTTATCGTTAATCTTATACCCAGTATAAACTGAAGGATATGTTGTAGGGATTATCCTCTGAGTTTGTCAGAAATGTTTTAGATATTCTCTACTGTTTCTTTTTGGGATATGTATGTTTTGTAAAGTGCTTGTTATAGTTTTTTTGAATATTTCTAACTTAGATGGGAAACCGGGCTAGTTTTGGTTTGAATAACTTTCAAATTGTGGAACTTAGTGGAAGTTTATTATGGCTATGCACACACTCACTCGGGTGAACTTCTAAGTTATTGAATATACTTTATATTTGTATAGATGTTTATTTGTCTCGAGCTTGACTTTGTTCTGTTTTGCTCGAGGACGAGCAAAAAGATAAGTGTGGGGGTGTTGTTAAGGGCTAAATTGTAGTATTTATACATATATTTTATATATCAATTTTCTCCCATATATGTATGATTTTCATAGAAATCGAGCTTATAATTGATTAATTGAGTAAATGGTGTTTTTAATAGTTAAATATGAAAACATATCGATTTATATGCTTATTTGGTGATTTTATGTTGTTTTGGAATCGTGTTACGTTTTGGTATGTTTTTCGATGTGTGTAGATACATATCTTTGATTTGGAAGAGGCTAAAGTCAAATTTGAAGTGTTGATGAAGAGATAGAGATGATACAAGATGGATAAAGATGGAAGAATCAAGAAAATTGTCAAGGAATCAAGTCCAAAGAAAGTCGACGAGCGCTCATCTGAGCGACGAAAGCGCCCAAGATCGAACGGGCGTTTGATGAAGTGAATCAAGCGCCCAGTGGAGTCGAAACTAATACAGAGAGTTCAAACGTTGGCTAAACTAGCGCCCAAGATCCGCTCCAAGCATTCCAGACGAGCGTCCGACATAGCAAACGGGCGTCCACCGCCGTTGTTGCTGAAACCGACTTAGGTTATCTTGAGCAACCGCCTCTATTTTCTATTTAAAGAGCAGCAGCCCCAAACCCTAAAAATACACAATTTCTCTTCACATCAAAAGCGAGGTAGGCAAGAAACCGACTTTGAGATTTGAAGGCCGGTCACCCGAGCCTTGTGCTCGGGTGAACCGAGGTTAGATTAGAGTAGTTTAGATGCTTTTCGTTTTGCTCTTGGATCAATTCATGTATGAGACTATGTGAGTTCTTCTTGATTTATTCAATTCAGTTTTTCTTCATCGCTTTAGTTCTTTTGTATCTTTTCTATGTGTTTATGATGCCATGAGAATAGATTGGAAGATTTGTTTTCTATTGATGTTTATAATACGGAAGTTGCATAAACGTTAGATCACCATAGAAAGATAGGATTTTTAATCGTTAATGATGACAAGTTAATCGATTAATTATCTAGGTTGTTAGATTCTAAAATACGAGAGTTAACCTGAATCTACACCGAGTGTTGTATGGAAATCAGTTTCAACTTACAAGAGAGTAGAGATTGATAAATTGGATTTACTAAGGAATTAGGAATCCGTAGCTTGAGAATAAATTCACTAAGGAATTAGGGGTTTATGTCTCGTGAAAAGGTGAAACCACAAATCGAATTAGAATCATGAGATTAACTAGGATTGAGATCACATAGGTTTGTATATTGGTTGTTTGATCCCATGTCTTTAGTTTAGATTGTTTTATTTTGTTTTCTAGGTTAGATTTATTTGATTTGTTCTTTGTTTTTTATGTCTCTTTCTTTCGTTTAAGAGTAACAATTTAGGAGATTAGTGAAATTAGATTCAACATCCCTTTTCCTCGTGGATCGACCTGCATTTACCCTACTATGCTATCAACTACCCGATATTTGGTCGGTTAGGAGGTAGTTTTGCATGGTAGTATAGGTTTATAAATTTTCTTTTGTTTTTATGATGCAAAATCCTCCCAACATATTTCAAAGCTGCATGGTCAGTGAATACAGTGACTTTTGATCCTATCAGATAAGGTCGAAACTTGTCAAATGCAAAGATGACAACTAAGATTTCATTCTATGTAGTCACATAATTCCTCTGGGCACTGTTAAAGGTACGACTAGCGTAATAGACATGCTTAAAGATTTTATCCTCTCTTTGTGCCAGGGCTGCTCCAACTGCCGTGTCGCTTGCATCACACATAAGCTCAAAAGGTTAGTTCCAAACTTGGGCTACCAGAATTGGGGCGGTTATAAGCATTCGCTTGAATGTTTTGAAATCTTTCTTGCACTCTTCTCCAAATACGAAAGGTACATCCTTCGCAAGTAATTCCGTCGAAGGTTTAGAAACTTTAGAGAAGTCTTAATAAAACTCCTATAAAATTCTGCGTGGCCAAGAAAGGCTCGCAACATCTTCAACTTCATTGGAGGACGTAACTTCTCTATCACCTCTATCTTTGCTCTATCAACTTCCATTCCTTTCTTTGAAATTCTATGACCCCAAAACTATTCCTTCTGTAACCATGAAAAGGCATTTTTCCCAGTTAAGTACAAGGTTGGTCTCTTCACATCTCTTTAGCACTCTACTCAAATTGTCAAAGCATTTTCAAAGCTATTTCCAAATATAGAGAAATTATCCATGAAAATCTCTAGAAAATCCTCCACATGTCCACAAATAATGGCATCATGCACCTTTGGAATGTTGTTGGTGCATTACATAACCCAATGGGCATGCGATTGTACGCAAAAGTTCCATAGGGACATGTGAAATTTGGTTTCTCACGGTCCTCGGGGGCAATATGGATATGATAATAACCAGATTATCCATCTAAGAAACAATAAAACACATGACCGCTTAATCTTTCCAACATTTGATCAATGAATGGTAGGGGAAAATGATCTTTACGAGTTGCATCATTCAGTTTCCAAAAGTCAATGCAAACTCGATGTCCAGTAATTAGTCTCACAAGGATCAACTCGTCAAATTCATTATGTTGGATAGTGAATCCTCATTTTTTGGGTACCACATGACTCGGGCTTACCCACTCACTGTCTGCAATTGAGAAAATGATTCTCATCTCCAACATCTTTAGGATCTCTTCCTTAACAGCATCTTTTAGTTGTGGTGTCAACCTCCTTTACGGTTGTGCTACCTCTTTTTTCTCAGGGTCTACAAAGATCTTATGCATGCACACATATGGGCTTAATCCTGTAATATATGCAATCGTCCATCCAAACGCTCCCTTATACTCTCTCTGAGTACTCTTAAAAGTTTCTCCTCCTGTAAGGGTGATAACAACGATGAAATTATAAGGGGGAGAGTATCATTTTGTAAGTACACGTTCTTCAGGTGAGATGGAAAAGGTTTCAACGTTAAGTTCTTTGGTGGCTCTTCTAATGATGATCTTAACAGTTACAACCAATCAGAAGTCAAAGAACTTGTGCCACAAAAATCTATGAATGGTTCCTCCTAAATCCATAGAGGATATAGGTTCTATTTCTCGACTTGACCTTCACTACATCCAGCCAAGGTTTCCCATAGCTTTCTTCTTCCTTCAAGAGTAAAGTCTCAGCTACTTCAGGGTCTAGTGCCACTTGCTGATACAATTCTAAAACAAGTTCGTCTATGGCATCTAGCATGTAGCATGCTTCTCCTTCATCTTGAGCATATCTCATTGAATTCATCACATTGAAAACTACTTTGTCCTCATTCACTCTCAGAATCAGCTCACCCTTATGAACATCTATCAATGTTTTACTCGTAGCTAGGAAAGGTCTTCCTAAGATCAATGGAGCAACGTACTTAGTTCCATGTCTAGCACCACAAAGTCTACAGGGAATACAAACTTATCAACTTTCACCAAAACATCATCCACCACTCCACAAGATTGCTTCATTGACCTATCTGCTAATTGAAGGGTGATAGATGTCTCATTCAACTATTTCATACCTAATTTATGAAAGATGGAGAGTGGCATTAGATTGACACTGGCTCCGAGATCACACAATGCTTTATTTAGGCAAACTCCTCCAATCGTGCATGGTATGAGGAAGCTCCCAGGATCTTTACACTTAGGAGGCAGTTTGCGTTGCAAAACTTCTGAGCATTCCTCATTAAGGCATATAGTCTCAAGGTCTAATAACTTCCTTTTAGTAGAGATTGCTTCTTTCAAGAATTTTGCATACTCTGGCATTCCGGCCAGAGCTTCTACGAAAGGTATATCCACTTGCAACTTTTTAAACATCTTTATAAACTTTTTATAACGCGCATCATCATTATTCGGCTTGTATTTCCTAGGGTGATAGGGTAAAGTAGTAGGATTAATAGTTACAGTTTGTGAAGACTTACCTGGTGACTGCTGCTGCTCTGCCTGTTTGTCTACATAATTTTTAGACTCCCGGTATACCCGGAGTATTGTCCCGGTTACCGGCCCCTCTTTTTCTCCAGATTCGCTGCGCTCGCTCGCTGCCGACTTCTTTCGTTTCCTCCCGACAGCTTGGTATAACAGTCCAGCGCTTCTTTTCCGCTTCTAGTCATGATCGGATCGACTTGGAAAATGGAAAGATTTGTACAAGTTATACCTTTCGTCACCACTTTGTGGAAAATCATTAGGTATGAATATGTTAGATACCTGTGAATAATTATGACCTGGAAGTTAATCCAGGGTAAGTGTTCGGATCTATTATGACATATCAATGAGGTGCTCAACGGACCTTTGAATCTTATAAAACCATTTTTATACTTTGGATTGATGTAAAAACTTCCTTCTGATTCTTCTCAGTGTTACTTGACCATCCTCCCGGAGGATGGGCTGACACTTGTTCTGCAATCTATCCCAATTGGTTCGACAAATTCTGCATTAAGGCTTCTTGATTGGTCAGTCTTGTATCATTCTTCTTACAATAAGTGGTGAATTTTGTATTGTGTTCAGTCATGGATTTCATAAGTTGATTGACCGTGTCGGTCACAGTTGAGCTCATTTTATCCACGGCTGCTTCCCAACCACCGGACTTGTTGAATTGAGGTATGAATCAACCAGTTTGTCTCAGTCTCCCTTCACCGTTAGAATCACTTTTTCGAAAACCCCCATTAGGGTCACTCAGTCTAAAACCAGGGTAGTCATCAAAACCTGGACATATCCACTCCTATAAGGATTTCCTTGCCTCCCTATATAGTTCACGTCCTCAGTGTTGGTTGCTTCTATATCTTGAACTTTCACGACCTTGGCTATGCGATCTTGCATGCCATCTATCTTTTCATTCATTGCCATTAGCTGGTATAAGATCTTTTGAGAAGTATAATCTTCAAATACGCCTTCAGCTACATTGGCGGTTTCCACTTGATGTGTCCCCCATTGACTTTTCAGTGTGATTTGATTCAATTTCTCTTCGGCTTCTTCAGGTGACAGCAACGCAAAACATCCGTTGCTTGAGGCATCAACTCTCATTGTTCACTTGGTCTTAATCCATGATAAAAACTATGCATTCTTACGGGCAAAGTGATATCATGGTGAGGGCATCACCTCTGTGCTTCCTTAAATCTTTCCCATGCTTCTTCAAATGTTTCAGTGGATTTTTGTTTGAAGTTCATAATGTCTTGTCTCATCTGTAATGACTTCCTAGGCGGGCAGTACTTATTCATAAACTTCTGCAACAGATCGGTCCAAGTTTGGATCAATCCCGGTGCTAGAGACAATAACCATATCTTTGCTTTGTCCTTCAGAGTAAATGGAAACAACTTCAACTTGATATTAACTTCAGGAACTCCTGCTGGCTTGACCGTGCTAACTATTTCCAGAAAGTTGGTGATGTGTACACTAGGAACTTCATTCATTACTCCATGAAAAGTAGTGTAGTTAGTCACCATTTGTATCACATTTTGTTTCGGGTTAAATACCTTAGCTGCATCCTCAGGCTGAACAATTGCTGGCACGAATTACTCAATCGTAGGCATTACATAACTCTGTAGAGTTCTACTATCTGCTTGTACCACCACTCTCGCTCCATTCTCATCCATTTTGTCCGTTTTATGCCATGTCGATTTCTGTATCCTCCAAAGGTGGAATTTCTTCTTCCCTCTCACTGTGATCTCCTTCGTGCAAAATCACATCGTCCGCCAGCCTAACAGATCTCTCTTGAGTTTCCTTTCTCTTTTTCCTAGCAAACTTTTCAATCTCAGGTATGAATCTCTCAAGTTTGGCTGCTGAACATCGTGTAGCGTACTACAAGACACAAAAAGAAAATAAAATGGTTAGTGATATGCCTCGGTGGCTGTTACGCACGCCTGGAAGACTCAAATATACAGACTTTGACTACAGGCTTGACTCTTAACTGACAGAAACAATTATGCCAAAATTTAGACCGTCGGTTTACCGCGATAGACCCTCGGTAAACCGGCTGCTATTTTTTTCCAGATTTTAACTGAACTGACTCTGTATGACTCTAGTATAAACAGACTATAAAACAGACTCAATTAAACAGACTCAAATATCTACAGAAAACTCAATCTTAAATAAAAAGTATTCTTGACACGAGTCCCCGACAACGGTGCCAAAAATCTTGATCGCGTGCAAAGCACTTACTAGCAATAGGACTAGGTCTATCATAGTAGAGTACTGGAAAATCAAGGTCGATCCCATAGAGACTCATAAGAATTTCTAATTATCAAGATTGAGCTTGTCATTTATAACGGCTCACGACCAAACTATAATATAGAGAGTAGTAAATTGGGTAACAATCAACTAGCAAGATTATGCAAGTTCGCACTAAGCGAACTAGAGTTCTAAGGTATTAGTTCAATTATGAATAATTATTTATTCCCACCACACATTCAACAGTCCTCCCCATTGGTGAATTTATTCATTGTTCAGCTACGGGTTCAACTCCTAACCCTATCTACTCCAACATTGGCAGTAGACAATCTATACGCAAGCACCCTCCTTAACTGGTCCGTAATAGCCCATATGTATAAAGAATAAGAGCTATCGATATTGAACGCTAACTCATACCGCAAACCTGCCTAGATAGCGGTAGACATTGACCAGCACGTTCCTAGGGTCCATCAAAATATTGTCCTAATTAACAGTTCAATAACAGCCCTTCGTGTTAATTTACGATAACGTGTAAATAGTTGATCAGGCCAAAAACATGTAAATTACATATATCGATCAACATAGCTGGCGCCGATTATCATGAATTAGTAATTTACTAGGTATTCAGATCTAGTGATATAGACCGTCACAGATCTGAAGAACGCAACTACTATTTCATGATTTCTTCACCAACGAATCAGATCAATAACACATAGGGTAAAATAAACTAACTACTACATAATTAAACTAAATAAGCAATTAAAACATACTAGTCGAATAGAACAACGATAGATCTACATCTTGGAAAAGACAAAAAATCATACCCTTGAAGACCAGAGTAGATCTCCGTCGGATCTCTCCCTAGGCGGCGACTCTGCCGTCTCTCCGACCAGAACTCATAAAATAAATAAAATAAAGAACAAAGAATTTTTATTGCATAATACTTGTAAATTGTGTGGTACAATTGTTACATTTAGTTCTGAGGCGAGGCCTCTTATTTATAACTATCTAAACCAACTTAAGAACATCTAGTTCGACCCCTTGTCCCTGAAAACACGTTTCAGAAGGATCTGGATCCTCGGTAAGTCGGCACCGCATCCTGGGTTACCAAAATACTTTTGTCTTTTTTCTCCCACCGACTTAACTTGGATGCTTTTGGAATACCCTAGGCCCGTTCCATTTGTGCAGTCCACTCTAGATTCGTCCATCGTGATCAGCGCAATATTATGTATCCTGAAAGTCATCAAATAATGCACGAAATAATATCGAAACATGGAAAATAAACTCTAAGTGCAGATTTCTTGACTCATGAACCCGACATATGCTAGTCAACATAAATGGTTCATATTTATAGGTCGAAACAACTATTTTTAGCTCATAACGGATAGAATCTTGATGCCGTATGATAGACTATTTTAACAATCATCAATATTCACAAAGCCACTCAGTCGTGAGTTAGGAATGATTGAATTGACTAAGTATTTTGAGCAAATTAACTGGAGTAACCAAAGATAGTGACTTCAAAGAAATGACTTAATGTTCTCGGTGAATTTTATGATTTATATCGTAATATTTCATAACAATAATCCCCGTGTTTTAGTAATTTTTATAGAAAATTATGTATTAAATGAACAAATTGAAGAAATGGTTGTAGAGTTATAAAAAGTGTAAAACGCGCCAATTACGTGCTTAAAATGATGATTTTATGTTGGTTTGAGTTGTGTTACACTTTGGTATGTTTTCAATGACGACGTGTGTTAAATGTGTTTGAGGAAAAGTTGATTTAAAGTGTGTAATCGTGCTTTGAAGATTGGGAGTCAAGAATAAAGAGATAAAGATGAAAGGTCGAATTTGAAGGTATGTCGATTTAACGCCTCAAGTATTGAATCAAGGCCCGTAAAGATGAACGCGGCGTTTGATGTCCCGCCCCGGATGGGCGTTCGAATAGTGGATGGCGCCCACCGGAAGAATTTTGATTCAGATTGACAGATTTTTAGTGGACTAGCGCCTCGATTTTGCCCAATTTTGCATAGACGTAAGGCCCAACCTCACCGGCCCGACTCAAATAAGTTTTGCACTTTGATCAAGCGCCCACCCTCCGGACGGGCGCCCAAAGGCCATTTTTGACCTAGCCGCCTGTAATTCTATAAATAGGCGTGTTATTTCAACCCTAATACACACAACATACAACCAAGATATTCCACCCTTGGAGGAGCCGCACCAAATCCTAAAAATTATGAGTATCTTCCTTCAATCATGTCTTGATCATCACAAGGATGGAAGGCTAAGCACATCACGGTAGAATAGCGGGAGGATACCACATCAACATCACCACAACCACGGATTGTTAGTTTATCTTTGTTTATGAATTCGAATATTGAATTTTATTTATCAATTGTTATTTGATTTGATTGTTAAGTGTTTTGTTAGATAGGAATATCAATAAAGCCATATGTTGAGTTGAATTTGTATGGAAATATAATTCATCAATAGAACTTTTTTTCAATCGATACAATTAACAATATTTTGAGGAATCATGTGTTGTTAATTGGGTTAAGTAATTTGGGAACAAATTTATGATCATGTGATGTATGTCTAATTGTTTTACTTGGAAAAGGAAACAAAACCCTAGGAATTGAGTTAAAGGAATTTAATCGGTTTCGAGATTGATCAAACCAATAAAATCATATTCGGATCATAAAGTGGTTGTGTGATTGTTGTGTGGTTGATCCTAGTTATTCTAATCGTTTCTTTTAATTATCTCGATAAACAAATTCGCTCGTATTGATTGTTATTGCTACGCTTAGTTATTTCCGTAATTTTAGTGTGTTTTTTCGTGATATTTTCTGCTTTCAAAGACGTGCTCGGACGCCGTCCACTCTAGCGGACGCCGCCCGCCCGCTTCTAAGTTTTTCTCGTTTTCGTGATTTTACCCATCGTTTCTTCATTTTTATTTTATAGATAGTATAAACCCTAGTTTGAGATAATAATTCGTGACATAGTAAATATAATAATCGCACCTTAATCCGATTAACATTCGACTTCTTAGGACGACCGGTAACACCCTTTACTACTTAACCTTATACTTGGGGTGTTCCGTAATTATAAATTTAAAACACGCTTTTACCGAACAAGTTTTTGGCGCCGCTGTCGGGAGTCGGTAACGGTTGTCGGATTCTTCATAGGATGCTTTTCCGGTCAAAAGGATCGCTTTTAGCACGCAGAGTATTTTGGCCGTGAATCTCGCTCGAGTGTCCGCTTGGAACGCATGACCCATACCGAACGCCCGCCTCGCTTCTCATCTCGCCTTCCGAACGCCGGTTCGCTGCTCAACGAGCGCTCACTTCGAATCCTCTCTCGAACTAGCGCCCACTTACATCGAACGCCGATTCACCCCTAAAATTCCACTTTTTCTTCTCTTCTTCTATCTTTCTAAACTTCTAAATCCTCCAATCTTCTCTAAACTCGTTCTCATCAACCCTACGGTTGATTTCTTCCTGTTTCTACTTCTCCGGTTTATGCAAACCAGAGTAAGAAGGGAAATCTTATCTTTAACCCCGAACCTGAGCGAGACATTGTCAAAAGAAGATTCTTTCAAGGTTCCGACAAGATGAGCTTAACACGGTTCTAGCGATGACGAACCGGAGAACCAAGGGAATAATAACCAAGATCCCGCTCAATTAAACCAAATTCGATGCAAATATTGCGTAACCAACAACAAAGAAGAAGCCTGGATAAACCAAACAGATGCAACAACAACCTCGGGACAGTTCAACATCAACAAAGAATAAATTTCAGCGGCCGCAAATTACAGCAAGAAGACCCTTATGTGCCATATCTTGATCAAGACTTCTTGGAAGGGCATAGACCAATCCGCCTCCGGAGATGGGAGGAATGCATTTTGATCTTAAGAATGGAGTTGTGGGGATGGTCCAAAATAGTTCATTCCATGGCACCGCCGCAGAAGACCCACATGACTTCTTGTCGACTTTGTGCAAATATGTGAAGTGTGTCACTACCCCTCGCGCTCCTTCGTAAGTTCTTAAATTGAAACTTTTCCCGCTTGCTTTGAAGGTGAAGCAAATCGTTGGTTTAAGTCCTTACCCCATCACTCTCTTCATAATCTGGTCGATGTTAAAAGAGCCTTTGCTCAAATTTGCTTCACCTGGAACGATAATGGAACTAAAAAAGAGATATAGCCACTTTCGAGCAACTAGTAGGGGAGAGAGTGGGAAAGGCTTGGGAGAGGTTGAATCATTAATGAGAAAATGCCCTAACCATGGATATACTCGACATGAGCTTCTAGAATTATTCTATTAGGTGTTACGCAACCCAATAGAGATTACTTGATTCCACAAACCATGGATCATTTTTTTAGGAGGAGGAGATGATGCCGCCTATAGGTAGCGTAAACGATAGCTAAGAATAACATGTGGGCAACTCAAAAGAAGACCCGTGTTAGCATGAAAGCAAAAAAGGAGGTCGCTTCAAGTGACTCAGAGACAAAACCGCTTGTTGCTCAAATGGAAATGATGAACAAGCAACTCGCCAACATGCAAATGAAGCAAAGCAAGAAGGGCCGCAGATGTGGAATCACTCGGGCATACAGCCCGGGAATACGATGAATGAGGAAGTTCAAGTTATGGAGAACCGTAATCAACCCTTCAGTGAGGTTTCACCAAAATTTTCGTCAATCGAAGTCAAACTCAAAACCGCAACTTTTCGGGAAATCCGCTGAATAGTTATTATACACCGCCTGGTGCATCCAATAACCCAAGACCCCAAGGTAATCGGGCCCAAACACAAAATCAACAGCCCACCCACGCTCTCTCGTAAGAAATTCGATGAGCTAGTTGACATGGTGAAAACACTCAGCCACCGGTCAAAAGACGATGGAGAGACAGATTGGTCGATGGTCGATCAACAAGCAAGCTGCACCTCAAGGAAGACCGCCGAAAGTTATACAGATAAAAACCCTAAGGCAGATATCAATGCTTGCACCGCCATCACACCTCAATGGGAGTATGGAGATGAGGAGTTAAATGCAGTCACCCTCGTAAGCGGTAAGATTTAATGGACCCAAAAGATGTCGGAACGAGTAGCCCCTCCCGACGCCATAAGTTTGGAGGGGGCAATCGGGTTAAATGCCAAAGAAGGCAACAAGTGAGGAAGAATCGAGTGGTGATGATTCTTCTGGGGATAGTGATGAGGATGTTGAGAAGAGAAGTCGTATCTCGAACCCCCGACTAAAAAGAAAACGAGAAGTTCGCCGATGGAAGGATAAGGAGGATGAAGCCATTAAAAGTCAACCTATGATTAATCATTCAAAACCCTTCCCTATCCGGCAAAGAAAAGAGAAAATATCCTAAACTCGACAAACAAGATGACGGAGTGAGGAAGATGCTTAGAGATACTATGGTGACTATGCCACTTGGCCGAGGTATTAACCGAGATGCCTAAGTGTCGTAAGTATCTTAAGGATGCCTGTGGAAGCAAAAAGAAGCTCAAGGAAATGGCAGAGGAAGTGCTAAGAGAAGAGTGTTCAACGGTTTCACAGAGCGCTGCAATCAAGCGAGGTGATTTCGGACGACCTTCAATCTCCTGCACGATTGAAGGCCACACGCTCCACAATGTCTTATGCAATTCAGGGCCTCTGTTAATGTAATGCCATTGAACGCCTGGCAAGAGTCTCGGCTGGACAAAAGGCTAAAGGAGTGTCCCGCCTCTTCGCTAGTGGACCGAACTAGCCGCTTAGCACCTGGTTGTGTTAACAACGCCCTTATTCATGTTAAACATCTAGTTTTTCCAATCGATCGGGTCATCATACCGATTACCGGCCGACAAGCGAGATGCCCTCGATTCGGGCCGGCCTTTCTTAAACACTTCGCTTCCACCATTGACTTCCAAACCGCCAAATCACTCGAAAGTAGGGACACTTCCATTACCCTCGAGCAAGGAAAAGTTTCGCGGAAGCTTTGAGCCGTGAGATCTCATTCATTGAAGCAACTGTGGGGATGAAATCGACCTCGATGAAGAGCTCACGGAGATAGGAGCCTGGATGTTATAATTCACTTAACAGCAAGAATCATGTAGAGTTGTCTCAACAACTTATGACATCGAGCCTATGAGTGAACGGAAAATCTCGGGATATTCCAGGGATGAGCAAGAATGATTTGAAGGAGCTCAACCAGCAGACTTTAACCTCGCAGAGGAGGAAGTTTTAATGGGTAGTTGGTACGAAATAGAATTCGGAAAGAAACTACTCATTGGGAGTTGGATGATTGGGAGCGGCTTGCGTAAGAGCTTGAAGAAGAAGAACTTTAGAAGATGGTTAAGCATAAGAAAGAACAAATGGAAGCCGATAGGAGGATTCTCTCTAGTATGATGTCATTCAATACCTTTTGGGTAACACCTCAAGAAGATGAGGTGTTTTTCACCAATCGGTCCAAGCTCACAAGGAAAAATGTGGTCCCTTAAAATCTAGTATCGAGCAAACCACCGCCGACTTAGAGTTGAAACCACTTCGCAAAGACCTAAAATACATCTTCCTTAAAGACGGTGATAAGTTGCCCTTGATCATCTCGCCTAAACTCGAACCGGAGCAAGAAGCGTAACTAATCAAAGTGCTTGAGAAACATATCCCGCGCTCGATGGCAGGTGGGCGATATCGAGGAATCACCTGCACGTGTGCATGCATAAGATCCGAACGGAGGAAGGAGCGAAAAAGGTCGACAACCTCAAAGGAGGCTGAATCCGCACACGCAGGAGGTTGTCAAAAAGGAGATCATAAAATGGCTCGATATGGGTATTATCTACGCCATCGCCGATAGTGAGTGGGTCACCTACTCAAGTTGTGCCAACGGCGGAGGCATTACCGTGGAAAAGAATGAAAAAGGGATGAAGTTGCCTTACGCCTTGTGGATCGCTATAGAGTTTGCATTGATTATCGCAGATTAAATGAAGTCACCGCTAAGGATCATTTCCCCGCCTTCATTGACCAACTTCTAGAAAGACCGAGTGGTCATAAGTATTATTGTTTTCTCGATGGATATTTCGTTATTTCCAGATAGCCATCGAACCCTAATGACCAAGAGAAGACAACTTTTACCCGTCCATCGGGCACTTTGCGTGCTCCAGAATGCCTTTCGGTTTATGTAATGCACCGCCACGCTTTCAACGATGCATGTTGGCCATTTTTGATGGACTTGTGGAGCAAAGGTGCATGGAGGTCTTCATGGATGACTTTTCACCTATGGCGATCGCTTTGATGAAATCCTAAAGAATCTAGATATGGTACTCCAACGCTGTGTTGAGAAAAATCTGGTGCTTAATCGGGAAAAGTGCCATTTTCTAGTCGAAGAAGCGGATTGTTTTGGGACACAAGGTGTCCAAGTGATGGTATTCAGGTGGATAAAGCTAAAGTAGAAGCCATTGAGAGAATGTCGAGTCAAGACAAGTGAAGGAGGTACGAGGATTTCTAGGACATGTGGGCTTCTATCGGCGTTTCATTAAAGATTTTTCGACGATAGCAAAGCCGTTATCCAACTCGGGCCAAAGAGGAAGTGGAGTTCTTGTTTGATGATGGGTGTAAGAAAGCTTTTAATAGCTTAAAGGATAAGCTAACCAAGTTGCCCCCATTTTAATCGCTACCGATCGACTAAACCTTTGAACTAATGTGCGATGCCTCTAACTACGCAGTTGGTGCGCTTTAGGCGTAGAATTGATAAAAAGTTCAGCCGATTTACTATGCGAGTTTAACTTTGAACCCACTCAATGCAATTACGCCACTACCGAAAGAATTCTTGGCAATGCTTTTGCTATTGACAAATTCGTGGTTATCTTTAGGGTCCAAAGTGATGGTATGGACAGATCACGCAAAGACTACGCTACCTTATGGGCAAAGCAGACGCTAAACCAAGGTTACTCGATGGATTCTCGATACTATAGAATTTGACCTTGAAATTAAGGACAAGAAAGGTAGAGATAATGTTGTGGCTGACCACTTATCTCGCCTAGTGAAGAGGGTGACTAAAATCCTAAGGAAATAGGCATTGACTTTCCGACCGAGCAATTAATGAGACTAGAGAATGTGAGGCCGTGGTATGTTGATTACGCCAATTACTTAGCGATCGGGCATTTTTAGAAGAGATGACGATCGTGAAAAGAAGAAGTTTTTCGTTGACTTGAAGTATCTCGGATGGGAGGATCCACATTTGTTTAAAGTCCGCAAAGACGGGTTGCTCGAAAGGTGTGTTCCGAACATGAACAATTGATATCTTAGAGCAATGTCATAGTGGTCCCGCTGGTGGACACTACGGAGAGCACCAAAGATCGCTATAAAATCCTTCAAGTGGATTTTACCGCCTACTGCTCAAAGACGCCGCCTTTTGCAAAGGCCGTGATAGATGTCAAAGAGTAGGAGGCTCAAGAATAGGATGGAGATGCCTTTGAGGCCTATCTTGAATGTGAAGTCTTCGACGTGTGGGGCATCGATTTCATGGGACCTTTCCCATCATCGCGGCGGTAATAAATATATCCTAGTCTGCGCTGACTATGTTTCCAAGTGGGTAGAGGCTATAGCCACCCAAACCAATGATCACAAAGTTGTAAAGAAATTCTTGCAAAAGAATATCTTTACTAGATTTGGTCGTCCTAGAGCCCTTATCGATGAAGGTTCAGATTTAACGCACCACCGGATAAAATTCTTGAGAAATATGGTGTCAAGCATAGAATTGGTACACCATACCACCCCCAAACCAAAGTGGCCAAGTCGAGGTAAGCAAATGTAAGTCTAAAGCGGATTTTGGAGAAAACGGTGAATTCTAATAGATCCAACTCGAGTCCAAGTTGGACGACGCACTCGGGCTTATCGCGATCAATGCTCAAGACCCCTATGGGCACGTCGCGCCTTTCAAATGGTTTACGGCAAGGCATGCCATCTACCGAGTCGGAGTGGAGCACGTGAGCTTATTGGGCTATTAAATACTTGAACTTCGATAGCCACCAAGGGGAGAAAAGATTATCGCAACTACATGAGCTCGATTTAATTCTGCACTCGTGGCCTACGAGAATGCCAAGTCGAGCAAGGAGAGAACAAAGGCGCTCCATGATGCCAAGATAAAAGATAGAGATTTCAAGGTAGGAGAGATGGCTTTGCTTTACAACACCAGATTACATCCGCTTTTCTTTGGCAAGCTTAAGTCCAGATGGTCCGACCCTTTGAAATTGTCGGGTTCATCCGGTGGAGCGATCTCCTTAAAAAAGGGTACAGCCGTCAACCTTTTAAAGTAAATGGTCATAGATTGAAAAAGTATTTCGACAGCCTTATGAAGCACCTGAAGTCCTATACTTTTAGAAGGTGGTTGACATGACTGATGTGCTGATTTGTGATGAGATCCCATCCGACTTCTTTAATTCGGATGATGACATTATTGCCCTACATCTTAAAGATGCTTCTACCACGACTCTCTGCACCCATTAGTATGCCGGTGCCAAAATTAAGCAACAACATAAAGAAGAGAATCAGTTCTGTCTGGATGGCTAAAGTACAAGACTTAGTCGCGCACTTGACTTGTTGTTGCTGTGACCACACCGATGCTCTCCACTCGACTGAGATAAAGAAGTAGCCCCGATCAAACCAAAGTGGCCCGATCCGGGTTGATTTTGAGATATTTGTCAAGCTAATGACAATAAAGAAGCACTCCTAGGAGGCAGCCTAGTCTTTTAAGTTCATTTTTAGTTAAGTTTTTAGGGCATTAGGAATAAAACCTTGGTGATTTGTGTGTTGGGTATCCCTGTCCTATTTGTGAATGCTTTATTTGCCCGTTTCCGTGTGTATACATGTTTACTCATATGCCCCTTGTACCCCGAGATTATATGCTATGTCGAGTGTTGCAGATACTGCTGAGCGGTTTTTGCCAGTTATCACTTTTAGTGTTGTCTGTTCGTGATACGAGCTGCAGTGGTACATTCATGTTATGGTTCGACCCATCGCCAACCTACAGCCCGACAACCACTTTGAAACCAGCTAAGTATTCTTTTCTTTTATTTGCACATTCTGAGGACATAATGTGATTTAAGTGTGGGGGGTAACTTGGGTATGTTTTCATTCTATATCCTTTGAGATATGAGTGAATGTTGAATTTTGAGCAAATGAATCTCGAGCATGTGATTGAAACTAAATGCTTGCTAGTTGTAGTTTTCTAATGATGATAGTATGTGACTTAGTGAGATAATTATAGCATGTCTTTACTTTCATGGAGCTAGTATTCATTTTTCACTCACGAAAGCCTTTGAGATTGAAGCAAGATTTTTGAACTATATACTTTCATTGTTTTAGTGATTTATCTTAGTAAGATCAAGATAGTAACACCTTAGTTAGACCGTGCAGCTTTGTGAATATCATAAAGTTCGAATGTGATGAGTGAGATGTAACTTATGTCTTGAAAAAGTGAATGAATAAGCAATCATAATAAATACGCTTGTCGGAAGTCGGGTCGATGATTTGAGTGAGGTAGGTATACCACGATGTCCTATTCCACTATGATGACCAATAGCTCACGACAATGTGAAAACTACCTTATGATTTGAGTAGGTAGGGATTATCACTTAAATGTCCTACTCTACTATGACGGGTAAGAGCTCATTCTGATATGCGTCAAATTTGAAAATTTTGAAAATGATGAATAAAAATAAAGTGAAGTTTTTGTTATCATGGATCTTATACCCAGTAGAACCGCATGATATGATGTAGGGATTATCCTACTGAGTGCGTGGGAAGGCTTTGAGTGGAGCTATTACTGCCTATATCTAGGATAGTCATTGGATTCTTGAGAGGATATTTCTTTGAAAGGCTTGTTAAATTTGAAAAGGGCTTGTCACACATACACCGAATCTATCTCTATGATGGTATTACTTGCTATAGTTGTTGTATCTTCTGTTACGTGAGTTAGAGATCTATTTGGATTACATTTAACGTGAGCTAGTTTTGATTGTTTTGTTCGGGACGAACAAAAAGCTAAGTGTGGGGGAGTTGTTCTCGGTGAATTTTATGATTTATATCGTAATATTTCATAACAATAATCCCCGTGTTTTAGTAATTTTTATAGAAAATTATGTATTAAATGAACAAATTGAAGAAATGGTTGTAGAGTTATAAAAAGTGTAAAACGCGCCAATTACGTGCTTAAAATGATGATTTTATGTTGGTTTGAGTTGTGTTACACTTTGGTATGTTTTCAATGACGTGCAGGTGTTAAATGTGGCTGAGGAAAAGTTGATTTAAAGTGTATAATCGTGCTTTGAAGATTGGGAGCTGAAGAATAAAGAGATAAAGATGAAAGGTCGAATTTGAAGGCATGCAGATTTAACGCCTCAAGTATTGAATCAAGCGCCCGTAAAGATGAACGCAGCGCTTGATGTCCCGCCCCCTGGACGGGCATCCGGAATAGTGGACTGGCATCCACTGGAAGAATTTTGATTCAGGATTGACAGATTTTTAGTGGACTGGCGTATGATTTTGCCCAATTTTGCATAGACGGCGCCCAACCTCACCGGCTCGACTCAAATAAGTTTTGCACTTTGACCTGGCGCCCACCTCTCGGACGGGCGCCCAAAGGCTGCTTTTGACCTAGCCGCCAGACTCTATAAATAGGCGTGTTATTTCAACCCTAATACACACAACATACACCAAGATATTCCACCCTTGGAGGAGCCGCACCAAATCCTAAAAATTATGAGTATCTTCCTTCAATCATGTCTTGGATCATCACAAGGATGGAAGGCTAAGCACATCACGGTAGAATAGCGGGAGGATACCACATCAACATCACCACAACCACGGATTGTTAGGTTATCTTTGTTTATGAATTCGAATATTGAATTTTATTTATCAATTGTTATTTGATTTGATTGTTAAGTGTTTTGTTAGATAGGAATATCAATAAAGCCATATGTTGAGTTGAATTTGTATGGAAATATAATTCATCAATAGAACTTTTTCAATCGATACAATTAACAATATTTTGAGGAATCATGTGTTGTTAATTGGGTTAAGTAATTTGGGAACAAATTTATGATCATGTGATGTATGTCTAATTGTTTTACTTGGAAAAGGAAACAAAACCCTAGGAATTGAGTTAAAGGAATTTAATCGGTTTGAGATTGATCAAACCAATAAAATCATATTCGGATCATAAAGTGGTTGTGTGATTGTTGTGTGGTTGATCCTAGTTATTCTATCGTTCTTTTAATTATCTCGATAAACAAATTCGCTCGTATTGATTGTTATTGCTACGCTTAGTTATTTTAATTTTAGTGTGTTTTCTCATATATTTTTGCTTTCAAAGACGTACTCGGACGCCGTTCACCTCTAGCGGACGCCCCGGCCCAGCTTCTAAGTTTGTCTGCTTTTTCGTGATTTTACCCATCGTTCTTCGCTTTTATTTTATAGATAGTATAAACCCTAGTTTGAGATAATAATTCGTGACATAGTAAATATAATAACTGCACCTTAATCCGATTAACATTCGACTCCCTTAGGACGACCCGGTAACACCCTTTACTACGAACCTTATACTTGGGGTGTTCCGGTAATTATAAATTTAAAACACGTTTTTACCGAACACTTAACCTTTGCCATTTTGAGTGCGCTCACTTGGTAGGTAAGGCACTGGTACCAGTGAAGTTCACTCCACTAGTTGTTAGGAACAGTTTTGATGAAGCAACTCAGTGAAAGATCGGCAGAGTAATCAACATACTCAGCTCGTCACTCCACCAGTGAAGTATAATTATCAAAGAAGTGTGAAATGAATAAATCATTTACACATATGGAAAAATCAGAGTATTTATTTATTAATTTTGTAAGATTACACATGTGTATTTTATTTTACAAAATCATGGGGATACATTTTCAATTGATAGAATGGCGGCAATGCCTCGATTCCCGAGATTCATCATTACTTGCCTCAATCCACTCTCCCGCTTCACTCAAAAACCGTGATTTCTCTTACACAAAATCACACCATTACTCCACTAAATCCTTCCATATTCAAAACCCTTTCACACTGAAAGTGTTTGGCTATATAAACCACACTTGTACATTTTCACAAATTCTGTACTCCCTATTTGCATCTCAGAAACCATTTTCTAGAAAATTCAAACCTTTTTACTCTCAAACTCTTAAGAAATGGCTTCATCTTCCTAAAAAAATCTGCACAGAACTATTAGAAATCAATTGTCACCGGGTCATTCTTCAGACCCGAACACTAACTTGCTGTGTACAATGATGACCTCTCAGCACGCTGGCTTAGTGTGATGGATGTATGAATTTAGGGTTAATGACTTTTCTTAACCTTCCAATCAAAGGACTTTGTTATGAAAAACTGGTTGCCTTCTAGAAAAATGCAAGATTTGAGGCTGTCCACACTTCAGACGATGGTGATTCCACCCGTGATAAAATCCTCACCACCGTCAAAGAAAAGGAGTTGACCACTACAACGACAATGATCAATCACTTTCTTAGGCTGTCATCAACAGTCTCTGCGAATGTGGAAGACATAGATATGGAAACTGATGCTTTCTGGCTAAAACTTGGGAAATGTTCCATATCGAAGAATAAAAGATACAAATGCAACAGATCTAACCGCAAGGAGCCTGTTGAGGAATTTGGTCAATTAATCATCAAGTGCATACTAGGGAAGCTTGGGCCACTACATGGGATGACCGAGGTTAGAATGAAATTGATGGACATTGTTTACCAATGTCTGGAATTCAATTGAGCAACTTAAATCTTCAATAGAATCAAGGAGCAAATATAGGCAGAAATTTATGCAGCAGCCCTAGGTGAGAAAAAGGGATCTGCAAAGCCTGGTATTTTCTTGTAGAAAAAGTCCTATGGAAATCCTCTTCAATATCTACTAGATTGCATGAAGGTCGAACCTATGAAACTGCTCAAACCACACAGCTCAAAGGTGATTTTCACTTAGATCCATGAGTAAAGGAAGTTGTGGACACCAGTAGGGTAGAAAAGAATGCAGCCTGAGAGCTGCAGTTCTTGGTTCAAAAGAAGAACCAGATCTCAAACTAAAGGAGCTCCACTTAGGATTTTGACAAGTAATGAGTAAGCACAATTGGTGATAAGTGAGGATGAATAAGATGAAGAGAATGATGAAGAAGTTCCTCCAACACCTGAAGAGGAAGAAAAGGATGATGATGATCATTAATCTTATGGTCATGAAGAAAAAAAACAATCTGATAACAATCTGTCAATGCCGGTCAAAGGAGTGAAACAATAGAAGAGCAACAACTGAGTGGATAAACTGAAGGAACTCCACCAGCTGACACATGTGTTGTAGGCACATCAAGAAGAAGCCCCAGCACAGAGCAAAAGGGAATGGCCACTGAAGAATTTGAAGAAGTGGCAAAAGAAGGTGATGAAAAATCCCCTAAAGGATTTCAAGAACATGAAGATCCAATCTCTGACATGGAGATTAAAATAGAATAAGAAGAAGCTGAGGAAGATCTTGCTAATGCATCTGCACTTGCACATGAAATGCTACACTGATCTTCCAGACAGAACCTTTCGTTTGGACATCGGTCCCCTGATTGTTGACATGGAGAGAAGAGCTCCAAGCCTGGAAAATCTCAAAGAAACTATGAGAAATGCAAGCTCTTCACTGAATCAGAAGATTGAGGCTCTATTGAGCCACATTGAGCTGCAAAATGAAATAACTGAGGAGCAGGGGGGTCTGCTATCTCAATTGAACTCAAAAATTACCTAGCATGTTCATACAGAGCTGACTTATCTGGGAAATGCATTTGATGACATGATGAATCCCATTGTTGAGATCTTAGACACTCATTATCAACAAATTCAGACAATTGACAACACTCTGAATCATGATATGAAGCAACTAGACACCATAATTACAGTGTCTGAGGCCATAAACAAGATTCTGGCAGAAAAACATGATGCTACCAAAAAGGAGGAAGGTATTGGTAAGCCTGAAATCTCTAGGCCTTAAAGAGTAGACTATAATATGTTTATTCTTTTGAACAACGCTTTGCCCTTTATGGATGAATAAAATTTCTGAGTTTCTTTTTATCATATGAAAATATTTACTTATGTTCAGGATTCTGAGGGTTTAGGCATCATCAAAAAGAGGGAAATTGTTAGGAACATTTTATTTGATTTGATTATGGCCATACTAGCTGTTACAGAAAGCCTGAAAAAAGTTATAAATATATGTATAAGACTTTACTTAGAGTATGCATGTTGTATAAGTTCAGTCAGTCAAGCATTGTATTAGACTGGTAGGATGGCTCAGTGAATTGAAGGATTGAAGATCAGCTAAGTGAAGACAGTCAAGTACCAGCAGTATAAAGTGAAGACTTATGGACTGACTTATAACCAGGGAAGTCTGAGATGACCTTGGATAAGTCTAAGATACATTCTACAAGTGATGAAATCTATTTTTCAAATATGGTGTACCCTGATCTCACACAAAATGAGGATCAGTGATATCAGCTGCATCTATATCAGCGGATCAGTTTAAGCAGAAATGAAGCGGCAGACTGAAAGTAGCCTATAGTAGCCGAGTGACCATCACATAAGTAAATGAGTCCCTGGACTGGCTAAGCAACAGCCAAGTCAAGTATACTCTCTATAATTGATTCAGAACGTGGAAAATAAGGAAATCAAGCGATTAATGCAAAATAAATAAAGGAAGGATTTTATGAGGAACGTTGGAATAAAAATCGGATCACTAAAATCCAGGAGTGAAATCAAGGAAGAATAAAAATTATTCTCTGAATTTATCAATGGACCAAATTTCAAATCAATGAAATCAAGGCTATAAATAGAAGGCATTGACAGAAAGACAAAAATAATAGAATTTCAATCAACAAAACAATCAAGAACTCTGTCAATTTCAGAAGCCTTCTTTCTGAACTTATAAAGACATATCCAGAAGATTAGACTCAGAAAAGAGAGCATCCAATCTATATCAAGAAATGATTTTAATCAATCCATTGTGAATCCAATTCACATCCAACTGAAGCAATTGAATCGGATCGTTTAAGAAGTAATTGCAACCTTTTGTGATAGCTGCTGAAGGATTTGTTCTCAAGCAGCAGTGTTGAAGACTGAGTCACTGAAGCTTTAGTAGACAGGGAGTGATAGTAATGTGATTGTGAAGCTTGTGTAGCCAAGGACAATCATACTATTGTATTGGTGAAAAACAATAGTGAATTCCTCCAATCATAACAAGAGAAGAGTGTACTAAGGGATTACACCACCCTGAACCACTATAAACCTTGTGTTATTTTCTTACAGCATTTACCTTATGCATATACTTTCAATACTTTATTTATATGTCTATGATTGCTTAAATAGTTTTAAAATACAGTTTAAGAACGGTTTTAATATTCCGTTGCACAAAATCTATTCATCAGAAAAAAAATTAGCAACTTCTGAGGTTTAATGTTATTAAACTCACAATATAGTCATTCACCCCCTCTCTGACTATATTTCACCCTTCTCTGGAACCAACAATGGTTATTGGAGTGGAGTTATTTGTATCAGAACCTATTCAGATCTGATTTCTGGTAACAAGGAGATCATTATTTTCAAAAAGTATTTTCAAATGTTTTAAGTATCTCTTATACAATTTCATTATGGAGTCTTCAAACTTTATGTCTAAAATTCATGTTTTCAATTTTAACAATTTTTATTATTACAAAATAAGAATGTTATCTCATGTTGCAGCAACTCATGAGGAGATGTTGGATGTTATTAATGATGGACCTATCAAGATCATGATTGTGGAGACCCCATGCCCATATAATGGTAAAACTATTGAAAAGCCAAAGAAGGACTGGACCAAAGATGATAGGGGGATAGCAAATCTAGATTTTGTTGCCAAAGATATGATCATGAAAATTCTTGACAGCAATATGTTCATGAGGATCAAAGACTACAAAACATCAAAAGAAATGTGGGACGAATTGGCACTTGTCAATGAAGAATCAGAGGCAATCAAAGAAAATATTAAACAGAAGTTTGAAAATTTCAAAATGAACACTGGTGAATCCATTGATCAAATGGGTAATAGAATTCGAGTATCATCAGTCTACAACAACTTGGGCACACATATCCACAAAAAGATGTTTGCCAGAATATTCTGAGAGGTCTACTAGAAAGATGGAAGATCATAACATCAGCACTCAAAGGCATATTAGATCTTGCCAAGACTGACACCATAATGAATTTGAGTTAAATAGTAAAGATGGTGCACCAGCAGAGCCACACAAGGCTAGTGCACTAGTTGCACCCCAGTAGAGTAAAGCAGCTGGCTCATCCAGCAAAGAGACTCAAGAACTAAAGGAGCAAATTGCTTTACTAATTAAAATATTTGACAAATTCAATAAAAGGAAATACAAGGGAAGTTCTTCATCCAAAGACAAGACTTCTTCTAGCAAAGACTTCAAGAAGAAAGATGATGAACTAAGATGCTTGAACTGCAAAAAGAATGGACACTTCAAGGCTGATTGTCTAGAAGAAAGAGACAAAGATGAAAAAAGAAAATATACAAGTCGTCAACAAAAGGAAGAGAATGAAAGCATTAAAAGCAGAAACCAGCAGTGAAAGAGAAGTGGCAGAGTCATCTGATAATTACTCAGATGACAGTGAAGGCACCAGCTCAGACAATGACAAAGCTTGTTTATGTCTAATGGAAAAGGAAAATGAAGAAATAGAGGTACTATCTAGTGCATAGTCAACTAATACATCCACATCTGACACTGCACAATCTTCTATTTTCCCACTAGACTCTGCAAATCTAATCCAAAATCTCATGAGAAGATTTGGAGAAATTGAAACAACTCATGAAATTCTGGAACAAGAATGCAAGAATATGAGAAAGGAAAATGAATGATTAAAGAAAGAACTGGATAAATCTAAAAGCTGAATCAACTAGAAAGGAAGAACACTAAACTGATCAAGAAGCAACAAATGATCACTCATCTGGTGCTAAAAGACAAACTAAGTAAACTTCCCTACTAGCTGAAGCCACCACTGCACCAGTTAATGCACCAGCTTACAAACCGCCAAAAAGGATAGGATCCAGATCTGGTCTTGGCAACAATAGTCATGATGAGAAAAGAATCAATGGTCAACACAGATCCAAACTAAGGACCAAAACTGGACAAAAATTCAGAAAAGGATAGACCATAATTTCAACTACTCATCCTGCACCAGTGAAGTCAAAAACCAGTGTAGTGAAACAGAAGAGTAAATCATCTTACCAGCCTACTAAACGCAAAGGCATAATGAGAGGTAAGGGCATACTTTACCCCTCAGAAGATGCTTGGAATGTACCACCCCATAATAGAAGATAAAACCATTCCATACAAAGCCAAATGTATTTGGGAAAAGCCAGAATAGGCATGGTCCTGGATACAAAAGGCAACATGAATGCAGGCCATCTGCTGTGTTTTGGAAAGCGAAACAGGATGCTGAGACACCAAAAAGAAGAGAAATGTATCATAGTACCTTTAGTAAGCATATTAGAAGTTATTCTACCATGCCTTTCACGAACAAGACAAGGGAAACTCTCAAGAAACTACAAGATTTATTAAGAAGATTTCAGAATGAAAAGGAACTGAAGATTATCAAGATAACGTCAGATAGAGGCACATAATTCCTAAATGAATCAATTGGAACCTACTGTGAAGCGATTGGAGTACTACCTCAACAATCAGCAGCAGGAACTCCACAACATAATGGATTAGTAGAAAGAAATAACAGAACACTTAAAGAAGCTATTAGAACAATGATAGCAGAAGCAAACTTACCAAAGAGATTTTGGGCTGAAGCAACAAACACAGCATGTTACACTTAGAACAGATCGATCATCAATAAACATCATTGGAAAACACCCTATGATATATGGAATGGAAGAAAACCTAACATATCACACTTGCATATGTTTGGATCTAAGTGTTTTATTTTGAACGAGAATAAGTTACATACCTTTGATGAAAAAGCTTATGAAGCAATATTCATGGGATATTCAGATTCTAGCAAAGCTTTTGGGGTACTAAACAAAAGAACCCTGGTGATTGAAAAATCAATTTATTTATCGTTCGATGAGCCAAATACTAGTAGTGAAGACTTACATACACTTGAAGAACAAGCTACACAAAGACAAGTCTATATGGACCCAACAGTACCAGCCACTATACTAAACCACTCTGTTGAAAATCAAAATGTTGTACATGTTATCACTCCAGCAGAGTCACCAACTCAAACTCCAAATAATTATGTATAAACAGACATAGAAGAATCATAAAATCAAGCACAACTTCAACATGATCTGAATTGACTTAGAGATCATCTAGAAGAACTAGTCATTGGACATGTTCATGCTGGTGTAAGAACAAGAAGACAACTGGAAAGCATGCTAACTTGTTTTTTGTCACAAGTGGAACCAAAGACAATAGATGATGCAATCCAAGATGCTGATTGGATTACAGCCATGCAAGAATAATTCAATGAATTTGAGAGAAATTAAGTCTGGGGACTTGTTGATATACCAGTCATGGCCAACATCATTGGGACAAAGTGGGTGTTCAAGAACAAGATGGATGAACAAGGAGAAATTGTCAAAAACAAGCATAGGCAGGTAGCAAAACAATATTCACAAGCAGAAGGCATAGATTATGATGAATCATTTGCACCAGTAGCAAGATTGGAAGCAATCAGACTTTTCCTTGCTTTTGCAGCTCACAATTATTTCAAAGTCTATCAAATGGATGTAAAGACTGTATTTCTAAATGGGCTATTGGAATAAGAAGTGTATGTTGAACAACCACCCGGTTTTCAATTCAAGGGAAAAGAAGATAAGACGTACAAGTTCAAAAATGCACTATATGGACTCAAATAGGCACCTAGATCTTGGTATGAGACATTATCATAATACCTGATCAAAAATGGATTCAGCAAAGGAACCATTGACATGACACTATTCAAGCTATAAGATGGACCAAGAACTTGCTAGTTCAAATCTATGTGGATGATATCATAATTGGATTAGAAGACGAGAAGCTATGTTAAAAAATTTAAAATCTAATAAAAAGAAAATTCCAATTGAGCATGATGGGAGAACTCAACTGCATCCTAGGATTACATGTGAAACCGATGGAATATGCCATCTTTATCAATGCAGAGTATAAAAAGACTTAATCAACAAGTATGGTATGTATTCCAGTGGAACTACTGAAGCACCTATGTGTGAAAGAACTACACTTAGGAAGGATGAAAAAAGGAAAGATGTTGATCAAAAGTTATACAGAGGGATTATTGGATACTTACTCTACCTAACAGCAAGCAGACCTGATATAGCATTTGCAGTACGAGTATGTGCAAGATTTCAAACCCAACCAAAGGAATCTCATTTATTAGCAGCAAAGAGAATTATCAAATACCTGAAACACACAATAAATGTGGGAATTCGGTATCCAAAAGATGGTGGATTCAAGTTGATATCTTACTCAGATTCATATTATGCTGGATGTAAAATTGACAATAAAAAAGCACTTCAGGGACTTGTTAGATGCTAGGCAGCAGACTAGTATCTTGGTTCAGTAAAAAGCAGAATTCAATATCTATTTAAACAACAGAGGAAGAATATATAGCAACAAGTAGCTGTTGTGCACAAGTACTATGTAATAACGTCGAAATTATCATGGATGTTCGGTGGTTGTTTGGTGGCGGATATCTAGCTGTAACGATGTCGTAAACGTGGTGGTGAGTGGTGGTTCTGTGTGCTAAGTGATGAGGAAGGTGGTGGTGCAATGCAACAGTAAGAGGGTGGAGAATTTGGCAGAGTTTGCCTTCTTTAATAAATTAGCCGCTTCTCCTTCAGATTACATTTGGAGCCCTAATTATAGGGTTGGAACCGACTAAGTTCAACATATTTACAACTAATAACATAGTACAACTAAATATGGGGTGATTGTTCGGGCCGCTTCAGGGTGATGGCGGTGTGACCCGTGAGCTTGCGTTGTATGCCCTCAGTCGGATGGCTCCTCATTCAGTCCTCCCCCAAAGATGTCAGGGTGCTCCTTAGTAGGTCCCTCAGTCTTATGATTTATTGTGCCTAGCATCTGACTCGATCATTCTGGTTGTGGATTGCCGACTGGGCCCTGCATTGTGGTCGTCTTAGCCTTCCATCAGATCATTGACTTGTCCATGTATGACATCTCAGACCACCACCCTGACTCTCATCCTTAGGCTTCACCTGACCCGTATAAGTGTCTTTGGGTCGGCAGCGGATTCGATCTATCAATGGCCCCTTACTCCGTACCTGCGACACCTTGAGGTGTCATGTAGGGAGTAATCGACACTAAGCATACTGCTTCAGTTGCTCTATGTGTCAACCAGGGGTGGCCTGGTGGATCGGATAGCCTTCATGCCATTCGACTTATTTGGGTGATGCGCCCTTGATCGATCTAAAGTTGTAATCTGGCAGATAACGTCAATTTTATAGGATTTGGCATTCTGGGACCTTCGGTCCCTAGCCGATTTGAATCATAATTTAGCGTATATCCTTGACTTCATATGATTTGGCTCATTTGGGGTCTTTTGGTCCCTAGCCGATTTGAATTCATAATTTGGCGGATAGCCTTGACTTTGTATGATTTGGCTCATTTGGGATCTTTTGGTCCCTAGACTATTTGAAGTCATAGTTTGGCGGATAGCCTCGACTTCTAATGATTTGGCTCATTTGGGATCTTTTGGTCCCTAGTCGATTTGAAGTCTCATTTGGGATCTTTTGGTCCCTAGCTGATTTGAAGTCATAGTTTGGCAGATAGCCTCGACTTTTTAAGATTTAGCTCATTAGGGATCTTTGACCCCTAGCCGATTTGAAGTCATAGTTTGGCGCATAGCCTCGACTTCATTTGATTTGGATCATTTAGGATCTTTTGGTCCCTAGCCGATTTGAAGTGGCGGACTCGAATCGGCCCCCTTGTCAATATGTCGGTCACGTGTCTGTTTCAGGCAGTCTTGTCTATCCGTAATTGATGTGACAGCTATTTTGATCCGCCGTATGTTCTGATTGGTTGTGGTCCCTTCGTCATTCGTGTCGCAATGATGGTAATTTTGAAATTCGAAACTCGGAGTTCCCGGCTTTGATCTTATCTGTTAGATCGTCACCATCGCGGCCTTTGGATCCGTATCTCCATGCCTATATAAGAGGGACAGGTTCCTGACCTAAATACTTTCTGAATTTTCCACTACTTTGGAAATTGGGTATTATCGGTTTATCAGTGGAAACTCTCCGGCGAGGCGATTTCCGGTGAAGTTCGAGGACATGGTCAATTATTTTCCATTTTCTCCATATTTCCCGTTGATTACCAAGTAAAATAGCTGTCCTCTTTTTTTTATTTTTTGTGCTTTGTGTTTATTGTCTTTCGATATTGTGTTGTGTCTTGGATTTTTCCGGGTTTGAGTTCATACATATTTCTATCGCCTTCACCCTTGCTTTCAAGATTTTCTAGAATTTAGCCGCCAGCATCGTGGCCTTTGATTTTTGCCCCTGTATTCTTATTGTCTGATTTTGAGCATTTCCTTCGGTGCCTTTATCCCTGATTTCTAGGGCTTTATGGGTCTTAACGTGAAACGAAAGAAGAGGTGTCAAGATGAGATGGCTCATCATGGCCTGACTTCAATTGTCCTTGGTGACGGCTTATCCGCCTAGTCCTTTTGTTTTGCAGGATGTCTCAAAGTGGCGAAGATGAAAATAATGGCGTCCGCGGCTATACCTCAGGGATGATAAGGAGGAGAGTTTTAGCCAGACAGCTAGTGTCCGTGAAGAGATGATTCTGGTGCGGCCTGAACCATCGCAGGGCGGATGCCGCAAAGCTACTATTCATAGAGTGGTCACGGACTGAACAAAATCCCCTGAAAGGACCACACTTAGGGGTCTCAAAAATACGGCCAGGCTCAGGGCTCCACGTTAAGATCTGCGGCCAGCAAAGGTGTCGACGAGGAGGGCGTGAAAAGGAATAAGACTCCCAGACCCAATAACCCCGAAGCCGCGGAGGAGGAGAAATTGGTGGCCGCCATGGATAGGGAAATCGAATGCCAATGGCCCGATATCCGGAAGGGTCTTGCCACCTAGGGAGTCTTTATCAGTTATAGCAATTCCCCGGATTATCTTTTTACTAGTTTTCCCAATAGCATGGCCGCTGGTCCGACTAAGTAGAGGAGCACCCTGAGTCGGGTGATTCTGCCGTGGATATCGATCGGGCCTGTCAATGCCTAGAGATGGATGGCCTCAATTTATTTTATGACCACTTCATGTCGGGACTGCATCCGCCTTTCGATCCTTTCTAAGTGGAAGTAATGGACTGGCTGGCCGCCCTACACTGTGACTTTGTCTCAGGCTATGAAGTTAATTTCGGCTTTCATTGTTGTATGTCGGATGCTGAAATATGAGCCTGCCCTTCCCATTTTTTGAAGTTTTATACTTATGGGAAGGCCACAATGAATGATCCCCACAAAACCTGCAATCTATTGTCAGTCCGGGCCAAAGTCAACACATGTCGGCTGTTTTACTGGCTCGCCGGAAAAGTGAAGGACTGGGAGCAACGCGGTCTGGTCGTTGAATCTGCCGTGGGTTGGCCCTTTCCCAAGTTTGAAGTGCGGCCAACGAAGAGATTGAATTCGATCACTGTCTCTAAGATACTGGGAACATGTGAGCAGGAGCTAATCGACCAAATTTATAATCTCCTTTGATAGGGCGCTACGAATTAAGAAAGGGTGTTTAGTTGGAGATCCTTGATCGATATTCGCCAGCCCTACAGTACTTTGGCCTGCATTCCTGGCTCGGTCTCCAGCGGAGCCCATCTTATTGAACCTTAACATTGTTGTCCATCAAGGATTGGTATGCGGAGCGCCATCACTCCAAGACCTATCCGTCCGGATGTCAGGTCTGTTCCGGAAGACCTGAGAGACACCGGAATAAAGATCACCATAACGCTTTTCGTTTCTCTTACTTGTTTATAGTCTTTTCAGCATTTTGGCTATCATTTATTCGTAGCTTCATTTATTATCTTGTGATCTATTGCTGACCCTTGTTCTTTTGGGCAAGATGCTTGATGCCGTTGAAGATAGAGTCTCTCGGCTTGCCAAGATCAGAGAGAGGAAGAAGGTGAATGAGGCCTTGTTGGCTAAAAATACGGAGGTAGAGCTCAAGACCATGAGTTTGTCTGCATTATCCACTCATGCGGCTTCGCACAGCAAACCCTCGAATGTGGCAGTGGGGGGTTCAACGGGCACTGCGATACCTAAGTCGAAAAGGAAAAGGGGTGCTGCAAGGGTGAATTTCTCTGTTGGAGCCGCTGACAAAGAGGAGGTCGATGTTGAAGACGTGTTCGCCACCAAGAAAAGCCAAAAACAGCAGACAAGGGCGGCATTTTGTCTGTGGAGGTAACTGAGGTTTCTAATGCCATTTCTGTAGGCCCAAACCTTGAGTCGGTTCCCCTTCCGTCTACTGTGGTCGAGCTGACTGATAGCCCGAGTAAATCGACCGATGCGGGTAAGAAGGAGTCCACTGTTTTTCATCGACCCATGCCGCACCCAGTCCATAAGGGGCCGGTTGGCACTCGAGGCCGCCCTGCTATATGGATGGATAAGGGGTTCACTGAGAAGCCTTTAGATTTGAGGGATGCCAGGAAGGTGGCTACCGCCATTGCTGATGTGTTTCCTCTAAGAAACTTGAAGCTTACTCTGCCCGATGAAGCTGAGCGAGTTATGGTTTGAGGTACTATTTCTCACTGTGTGTAGGAGGATGTAGTGGCTTCGACCACCACTGTGGGCTTGTCGGGTCGATCCCAGTGTGTAACCGGCACCCTCAGGTTACTTGGAGTTTTTGAAAGTCAGGTATATATGTTAGATATTTTAGTTTGAATGATGAGTGTCAGATTAGCTGTTATAGAGCAAAGGCAAAAAGATGTCTAGAATAAATGTATAGGTTTTACTAGAGTTTTATATTTGTATAGGTTTGATCAAACAAGCTCTGTAAAGAGGTCAGCTGACTTGATCAGTAGACCTATCTAGGTCAGTAGAGTGTCTAGGACAGTAGAGTCTAGGAACATGCTGATGGTTGAAGTTTGAGGGTTCAAACTCAGTTATGAAGGCTAAGGGATCAAACTTAGTACTTAAAGTCAAGGATATGGGATCAGAATTTAGGGAAGTCTTTGATGACCTAAACTGATCACATATACCTTGTGTAGAAGGTCTAAGTTCCATATAAGTTAAATGGTGATTGGAACTTGGTTATGTTTAAAATGGTGTACTCTAACTTAGAAATAAAAAGTTAGATGAGAAGCAGTCAGCTGAGGTGTATATCAAAACACAGCAGACTATATGTCAGCTGACAATCAAGGACATCAGTAGACTAATACAATAGATGTCTGTTGAATGTTTAATTCAAATTAATCCAAGTTTTTCTAGAAGATTAAATGGATAATGTTTGACTACAAGCCTTGTATTCATTAGTCAATCAATGGACAAGATGATATGGACGTTGTAAGGAATTCAGAGCCTTATTAATTGGAATTATATCATTGTTTGACAGATTGGACTGTCAGAAGGACAATGTCAGTGTCAGTCAGGTACAACAGAGGTATTTTCATGAATATTCAGATAATCCTGTAACGGCCATCATTCAAATCCAAATTCAAATCACAGGATCTACACCTATAAATAAAGGACTCCTGATTCAGATGGTAATACACATAAGACCAAGAATTTACACTAAGCAATCAAGTTTTTTTTAGCAAGAAATTGATTAAGTGCAATCTGACCCTGCTGATACATTCTGAACTTGAATCTGCTGATCAAGTTTTTCTTCAAGTGTTTCCTGCAAACCAAGATAGGCTGCTGATTTATTCATCCTGATCAGAAGTCTACTGCAAGCAGAATCATTTTCTTCATTCAACCATTCTCTTTCAAGAAGTTTACTAAAGACAGAGAAGCAATTAGGTGTCAAGGACTGGTGTTTGTGTGGTGGAGCTGGTGAAGAGGCAATCCTACCCTTCAAGGACCAGTGGAAGACCTTGAAGCAGCAATACTACCTATTTCTAGTTTTTAGTTTTTGAAGCCATAGTCATTGGTCATGGACAAACAGTTTAGAGATTTTTGTGTAACAGCTACAACAAGAGTCTCTAGTAAATTTCCTCTAACACCACAGGAGAAGAGTGGACTGATAGGATTACACCAACTGGAACCACTATAAATCTTGCCTACTTTACTTTCTGCAATTTATGTTATATGCATGCCTATCATATCAAAACAATTGAACTAGCTACTAAATCACACCACTTGCACTACTGAGTATTTAATACTTAGTTTTATATTTAATCAACAAGTAACAAGGCTTAATCCATTATATTCCGCTTCAACAAACTCTAGAACCTCATTAGTCAGCAGACTACTAATAGTCAGCAGACTACTGACCTTGCTGAGTTTGTCAAATCCAAAAAGTTTTAAGTAAGTTTAATCACCCCTCTCTAAACTTAACCAAAGACTTTTCAAGGGACCAACAATTGGTATCAGAGCAGACCTTCTGTTCTAAAGTAATCCTACTTGTTGTGCTTGGGAAAAATCTTTGAAATATTTTTTAAGTTTCTGTTATTCAAAGTTTTACATCATGGATAACAATCAGTATGCTAGGACAATGTTGATGTGTTATGTTGATCGTTTGGATGAGTATAAGCATCGTACGCAGGCTTATCTAGCTGCAACACATGATGAAATGATGGATGTGCTGACAGATGGACCACTTGAGATCACTAAAGTTATAACTATTGATGGCCTAAATTAGACAGTCCCAAAGCCAAAGAATGAATGGGGTGCTGAAGATAGAAAGATGGCAATGAAATTAATTTTCTTTCAATGATGGATGCGGCGGAGAGAGAAGCTGCTGAGGATGAGGAGATGGATGATGAAACCGAAGGCGATGGTGGAGAGCTCAAGGATGTGGCCGCTAACAAATGGAAAGTCCAGGTGAGGCTGGCACTCCTCAATTCGGCGTTGATTTTATGAACATGACTTAAGATCATACTCTGACACCAGTTTATGATTAGTGAATTCAGCCCGTTTCATTGTAATTTTATAAACTTTGTGGGCTTCAGCCTTCAAATTCAGCCCGTTTTGTAACAACTTATGTTGAATTTTTGGTCGCCGATTTGGCCTCTTTATTTTACCTTGTGTTTTGTTTGAAATGTTTTGCTCGAAATGTTCCATTTCCAAGCTTTTTGCACATTGGTGCTCGTATGAGTGTGTGGCCCCCTTGTTTTGGTGAGATTGTGAATTCTATACACCGAGGTCACCAAAATGACTTGCTCGATCAAAACCGTGTTTTGTTGAATTAAAATCTTGGCATGTGGCCCCCTTTTTTTGAATGAGGTCACGTACGAGCTTGATCGAAATAATAATAATAAGTAATTTTCTTCAACATCTCTGATTGCCAGACTTTCAATCTGAATCAAAAAAATCGGATGTGCCCCATTGTTTTGAGTGAGATCAGAGCTGCGACGTGTCGTTCTGGGTTGAAACAATAGTCTTTACGCAAGCCGCTGGTTTGGAAACCTTATATCTGTTTGCTTGCTTTAAAAATTTCGATGAGGCCCCCTACTTTGTGTGTGTCTGACCATATTCTTGGGTGGGCACGTTCAAAGCAATTTTAAGATTCTCCAGCTGTAAAGTCTGGCGGTTGCCGAGTTTTTCTGACACGTTCTGAGGCAAGGCTGCCACATCTGGCTAGTTACTGTTCCCTGCCCGTTTCAGATGTTTTGGAGATCGTACTCATAATGGTGGCGTTTCCGGTAACTGTTCCAACATAAATTTGAACAGGCCCTTAATGTCGGCCATCCGATTCATTCCACTCCCTCTGTCAGATCATTTGTTTTGCACTGTAAAAGGAGGGAGCATTGCACTCTTCTCAAACACATCTTCTCATAATCTTTGCTCTATCAGAATTATGGCCAATTTTGGTGATTCTCCCTTCTTCCACACAACATCTCCATTAGCCATAGACAATTTCTTTTCACGTTTCAATCAGCTTCCTCTGCTGGCAGAGAAGGGTTTAAACTTTGGAAAAATCTATTTCGCCGAATATGCCCGTGTCGTCAAGCTAGGGTGGTCTGGATTTCTAAAGGCACCTCGGGGGATATACAATGCTACCGTTGTCCGGGAATTCTATTCCATGCTGTTGATATTATTCTTGACAGATGATGCTGTTATTGTCGTTCCCCTCCGGAGGGTTAACATCGTCTTTAGTCCTGCCATTAACAATGAATTCTTCAATTTGCCTGTTCACCCTCCCTACATCCATTATAAAACGTCTTGAGTTTTGGCAGTGAGCTGAGGAGGCGTATTTATAAAGCCGCGTCCCTCAAGCGCTTGATGCCGAGCGATAAGACCCTTTGCCAAAAAGCTATGCTTCGGAGATGTGTCAGGCCAATCGAGAGTGGAAAAGGTTGATAAACTCTCGTGTTTTTCCTTTGTATGATTCCTAGAAGATCTCGGAGGCCGAATTGCATCTCCTATATGCAATCATGGTGGCCGATGAGGATGTCAGGAGATACTATTGTTCATTGCTCATACAGACCTTCATTGCTTCATCCTTTTTCCTCGATTGATCTCTAGCCTGTGTACCGGTGTTCTTGGGATGCCCGTGTCTCAGGAGAACGTGCGGGTGCCGCCGCGTACAAATATTGAGATCGAACGTATCGCTTCGGACTCATTGACTGACTACGATTATGATTAGCCTTAGATCTAATTTTTCTGTTTATTCTTGTAAGAATCGGCCTTCACGGCCCCATTTTGTATAATGAAATCATTTCCATTTCTGCTTTGACTCGCCTCAATTTTGCTTATGAGTTTATGATTTGATTTGCGGCCCCTGTCTTCGAGTGAGATGAGAGCGCTTTTAGGTAGGACTTATGAAAGATAACCGTGAGTGAAAGCACCAACTTCATTGTGTCCGACAATGGCCCCTCTTTTCAATGGAGCTGCCGATTTCTATCAGACCCGATTGAAATGGTTTGGGCTCTTAGGAATCGTGAAGCTTCGTAACTCTTCGCTCAACCGACGCATTCATGTTGCTTCACCCAACCGATGCATTTATGACTACATTTTGAGGTGTCAACTCGATTAACATAAAGGCTTGTATTCAATTTTGAATGTATGTGACCTTTAGTTTTCCAACCTTTTCATCTTTCGGGTCTATAAAAAGGGGGAGGCCTTCTTCTTCTTCATCACTTGCGATAATTTCTCTGAAAATTCTTCCGTCTTTCCTGAGGAACACCTTCATCTTTTCGGAACTCTTATGAAAACTCATTTACTATGTCTTCATCTGAATCCTCAAGCCAGGGCTCCAAAGCCTTTCAACCCTATGAGGTGGAAGAGCCCTCCGTTTGCTTCCGGCTTACTGCCTCACCGGTAGCCATGGGTAATTTTATGACCTTCTTTCGCCATCATGGCCATCTAGTAGAGTGGAGGCTTAACCTGAGACGGGTTGGGCTAGGCCACCGGGCTTCCATCACCGCCAACGGCTGGAAAATTTCGTCACCACCTCGGTGGGGGAATACAACTTATCGTTGGTGCGTGAGTTTTACTCTGCTTTGTCGGAGAACGGCCATGCTGAGCATACCACCACAGTTTCCGTTTGTGGAGTGACAGTGGAGTTCACCACCTCGGCCATCAACAGGTTCTACGATCTTCTAGACCCTGCTAAGGATTATGACTCTTTTTGGAACCTCAATGATGGGATCGACTATTACACTACTCGGTTCGATGCCTTCCAGTTTCTGCTTCAAAACGAGTGGGAGGATGGCACGAATGTGACTGCAGACATGTTGGATCGGAGGGAGAGGGAGTGGAAATTCTTACTGTACACTCGGGTTTTCTGTCTTCTCGATCGTAATGAGGTCACTGATGTTGAGGCGTTTGTTCTACGCCATTATACTGCTCGAGGTGACGATCAACTAGGGTCGTTTGATCCATTATGAGGCGATTAAGTTTGCCACTATGATGGACGATGCACTGTCCCTACCCTTTGCTTGGATGATCTCCAATATGTGTATCCAGAGCCATGGATGCCAGTCTGCCCCACTACGGACAGATATTACGCCCATCCTGAAGCCGAAGTGTGAGAAGCAGAGTAGCGATATTTTTTTTATTCAAGGCCCTGTAAAAACTCTTCCTTTGCAATGAACCACTTTTTCTATTTTGGTTGGTTTGATTTCTATTCCTGTACTTTATTTCATTGCACCTCTTTGTAATTCGGTGATGTTGTAAATGAATTGGGCGGACTGCCTATTGTTAGCGGGATCACGCTATTCATGATCGGGATGGTTTTTGCGAAAATTTTTGGGTTCGCTCCCCCTTTCTTTTGCTTCGGACAAGCCTTTCTTTGCCAAAGATAGAGTTTGATTTAAGCTACTGATCTTTGTAATTATGAATATTTATTGAATGTAACCGATTTGGCTCAATGCCCTTACAAAAATGATGACAAAGTTAGTTGCTCACATTTAGTATCGCTTTCAGGTTGCCGGCGTGCCAGGGTCGATTAAATTCGTTCCCTTTGTTACACTTAAAAATACACGTCCCCTTCTTGATTATCCTGGAATTTGCCAAGGACCTTCCCAATTATGGCCAAATTCTCTTTGTCTATTTTCTTGCCGGTCACCTGCCTTTTACGCAGGACAAAGACTCCTACTGTGAAAGAGTGATCACGGACTCGCTTGTCTTGGTGCCTCTTTGCGGCCTGTTTATAGTTGACCAACTGCGCACAGGCATTCAAGTGTTTTTCCTCTGCAAGCTCCAGCTCGAATTTTTCGATTGACGATGTTATCGGCTTCGTCAAAATAGGAGACCCTTATACTTGGTAGTGCCGTTTCGACATGTGCCATGGCCTCCGATCCATATGTTAGGGCGAACGGCGTCTCCCCGGTCGTTACTTTTTGGGTCGTTCGGAGTGACCATAGGGCCTCAGCCAGGTAGCCCACCAATTTCTTGGCCTTTTCTTCCAAAGTTTTCTTCATCACATTTAACATTTGCTCGTTGGCGTTTTCCGCTGGACCGTATCCTCGTGGGTAGCATACCGATGAGTGCCAGTGCTTGACATTGTGTTCCGTGCAAAATTCAATGAACTCATCTGTGAACTGCGGCCCGTGACCGGATACAATTGTGCGGAGTACCCCAAATCGTCTCCAGACCTGATCTAACAAGAAATATATTATATCTCTGGCACAGATTTTTACAAGCGCCTTTGCCTCAATCTATTTTTGAAGCAGTCCATGGCAAGTACCACATACTCACATCCTGATCGACCTATTTTGAATGGATTGACGAGGTCGATTGCCCACATGTTGAAAGGCCATGTGGAAACAAAGATGCTCTGTTCTACTGAAGGTAGCCTGGGTATGTTGGTGAATCGTTGGCACTTGTCAGAGCTTTTAGCGTACCTTTCAGAGCCTTCGGCTAGCTTTGGCAAGTAGTATCCTGCTAATAAAACTTTTTGGGCCTCAGTGCGGCTGGATGGGTGGCCTCCGCACACCCCTTATGCAGCTCTGTTAATATTCCTTGGACCTCTTCAGACCGGACACAGCGCTGTAGCAGTTTTGAAAAAGACCTTCGATACAGAATTCCGTTCAGGACTATGTAGCGCACTGCTCTTTTCCTTAAAGCCTGAGCCTCTTTGGCATCCTCTGGCAGCGTTCCATTTTCGATGTATGCTTTGATCTCATATATCCAACATGGAATGGTCAAATTAATGTCCATAATTTCTGCTCTGCATACGGGTGGCTCTTCGAGGTAATCGAACATGACCGCCGGATTGGTGAATTCGTCTTTTGTTATCAATTTGGATAGATAGTCTGCCCTCTAACTTTTTTCTCAAGGAATGTTTTTTAATTCGCAATATGATAAATTCTTTACCATCCTCTTTATGAGATCAAGGTATTTCTTAAGCGTCTCATGCTTTGCCTCAAACGTGCCATTTATTTGGCACACAATCACCTTGGAGTCGTAGTAGACTTCAAGATTTTCCATTTTCTTGGCTTTGGCGAGCTCCAAGCCTTGTTTGAAGCGGTGAATTAAATCTCAACGATTTCTCGATCTCATCGGATGTCCCTAGCTCTAAGAGTATGATCCCTGCTCCACAACCATTTCGGCTAGCGTTCTCGTCGACATACATCTTCCAGCAGTGACTCAGCAATTTCGGCACGGCCAGAGCTGGGGTGTTCACTTCGTCAATGTTCAGCGAACTAGGTTGCCCAGCTGGATGTTCCTCGTTGAAGCACATCTCAACTATAAAGTCGGCCAGAGATTGCGCTTTTATCGCTTTCCTGGGTTGATATTTGATATCAAATGGTTAATTTAATAGCCCATCAAAGAAAGCGGCTCGAGAGATCTGGTTTGTGCAGTAGTTGCCTCATCAGACTGTCGGTGAGCACTACGATGGTTTGTGACGAAAAGTAAGCCCTTAGTTTTCGTGCAGCGACAACAAGCGAATAAGCTAACTTTCTTGCATTGAAAGAGTGACTCTCAACGGGACTGAGAGCCTTTGAAACATAGAAAACGGGTTTTTGGAGGGTACCATCCTCCTTGACAAGAACGGCGGCTACAGGCCAATCTGAGGCCGCCAGATACAGCTGCAACTCGTCTCCCAACATTGGGCTAACCAAGAGAGGTGGGGAGGCCAAGTACCTCTTCAGTTCCTCGAACGATTTGGAACATTCTTCATCCCATCTCAACTTCTTGTTTCCCTTTAAGATTTTGAAAAATGGCAGACACCTGTCAACAGATTTAGAGATGAATCGACCCAGAGCGATGATTCTCCCATTCAGCCTTTGTAGCTCTTTAGCAGTTTTGGGTTCGTTCATATTCACCAAGTCTTGAATTTTTTTGGATTTGCCTCTATACCTCTTTGGTTGACCATGAACCCCAAGATGCACTTCACTGGGTCATCTCCAGTGGATTTGACGACCATGTCATCGATGTAAGCTTCCATGTTTCTCCCGATCTGACCCATGAAAACTTTGTTGACCATCCTCTGATAGGTCAATCCGGCCTTCTTTAGGCCGAACGGCATCATCTGATAGTAGTACATGCCTCATGCGGCTTGAATACGGTCATATCCTTTTCTTCATCTGCCATTCTAACCTGGTGATAGCCAGAATACGCGTCTAGGAAGCTTAACTTTTGAAAACCCGTGATTCTATTGACCATTCCGTTGATTCACGGTAAGTCGTATGGGTCTTTAGGACAAGCCTTGTTCATGTCAGTGAAGTCGATGCACATATGCCATTTCCCATTCTGCCTCTTTACCGTCACGACATTTGCCAGCCATGTGGGGTACTGCAGTTCCCTGATGATTCCGGCCTGGAGAAACTTTCCGAGCTCCACCCTCGGAACTCTTTCAGGGGTCACCCGTTGTTTCTCCTAATGCTTCGAAGTTTCCCCTGTCGCCTTTCCCCAAACATGACCGGTCCGTGTGGGCTCCGAAGTTGGGAATTTGGTAACCAAAAGATTGTAGATTCAAGTTGATATCTTACTCAGATTCAAATTATGCTGGATGCAAAATTGACAAAAAAAAAGCACTTCAGGGACTTGTCAGATGCTCGGCAGAAAACTAGTATCTTTGTCCAGTAAAATGAAGAATTCAATATCTACTTAAACATCAGAGGTAGAATATATAGCAGCAAGTAGCTATTATGCACAAGTACTATGTGATAACATCGAAATTATCATAGGTGTTCAGCGGTTCTTTGGTGGCGTATATCTGGCTGTAACTATGTCGTAAACGTGGTGGTGAGAGGTGGTTCTATGTGCTCAGTGATTAGAAAGGTGGTGGTGCAATGCAACAGTAAGAGAGTGGAGAATTTGGCAGAGTTGGCCTTCTTTTATAAATTAGCTGCTTCTTCGTCTGATTACATTTGGAGCACTATTTATAGGGTGGGAACCAACTAAGTTCAACATATCTACAACTAAGAACATAGTACAACTAAATCTGTGGTGATTGGTCGGGCCGCTATAGGGTGATGGCGGCGTGACCCGTGAGCTTGCGTTGTACCTCAGTCGGTTGGCTCCTCAGTCAGTCCACCTCTAAAGAGGTTGGGGTGCTCTTTAGCGGGTCCCGCAGTCTAAAGATTGAGTGTGCCTTAAATCTGAATCGATCATTCTGGTTGTGGGATTGCCGACTAGGCCCTGCATGGTGGTTGGCTTAGCCTTCCGTCAGATCATTGACTTGGCCGTGTATGACCTCTCAGACTGCCGCCCTAACTCTAATCCTCGGGCTTCAGCTGACCCGGATAAGGGTCTTTGGCTCGGTAGGGGAGTCGACCTATCACTATGGATTAGACAACATCTAAGAGACAATGGATTAGAAGTAAAGACAATTACAAACATGTGTGACAACACCAGTGCAATATCAATAACATGGAATCCAGTACTTCACTCAAGAACAAATCCTATTGATGTAAGACATCATTTCATAAGAGATCATGTTGAAAAATGAGATGTAACTCTGAAGTACATATCTATTAAAGATCAATTTTCCGATATATTCACAAAGACACTCAGTCGTGAGTTAGGAATGATTGAATTGACTAAGTATTTTGAGCACCGAACTGGAGAAACCAGCTTAGTGACTTCACCAGCTGACTTAACCTTTGCCATTTTGAGTGTGCTCACTTGGTAGGTAAGGCACAGGTACCAGTGAAGTTCACTTCACTGGTTGTTAGGAACAGTTTTGATGAAGCAGATCTGTGAAAGATCGGCAGAGTAATCAGCATACTCAGCTCATCACTCCACCAGTGAAGTATAATTATCAAAGAAGTGTGAAATGAATAAATCCTTTACACATGTGGATAATCAGAGGATTTATTTATTAATTTGGGAAGATTACACATGTGTATTTTATTTTATAAAATCATGGGGAATACATTTTAAATTGATGGAATGACGGCAACGCCTCGATTCCCGAGATTCATCATTACTTGCGTCAATCCAATCTCACACTTCACTCAAAAACCGCGATTTCTCTTACACAAAATCACACCATTACTCCACCAAATCCTTCCATATTCAAAACCCTTTTCACACTGAAAGTGTTTGGCTATATAAACCACACTTATACATTTTCACAAATTCTTTACGCCCTCTTTGCATCTCAGAAATTATTTTCCAGAAAATTCAAAGCTTTTTACTCTTAAAGTCTTAAGAAATGTCTTCATATTCCTCAAACACAAAATCTGCACAGAACTATGAGAAATCAATTGTCACCGGGTCATTCTTCATACCCGCACACTATCTTGCTATGTGCAATGATGACCCTCAGGCACAGCGTTTGGCAGATGGATGTATCAATTTAGGGTTAATGACTTTTCTTAACCCTCCAATCAAAGGACTTTGTCATGAAAATCTGGTTGCCTTTTTGAAAAATGCAAGATTTGAGGCTGGCCACACTTCAGACGATGGTGATTCCACCCGTGATAAAATCCTCACCACCATAAAAGAAAAGGAGCTGACCACTACAACGAAAATGATCAATCGCTTTCTTGGGTTGTCATCAACAGGCTCTGCGAATGTGAAAGACATCTATATGGATACTGACGCTTTCTGGCTAGAAATTGGGAAACGTTCCACATCGAAGAACAAAAGATACAAATGCAACAGATCTGACCTCAAGAAGCCTTTTGAGGAATTTGGTCTATTAATCATCAAGTGCATACTAGGGAAGCTTGGGCCACTACATGGGATGACCGAGGTTAGAATAAAATTGATGGCCATTGTTTACCAAGGTCTGGAATTCAATTGAGCAACTTAAATCTTCAATAGAATCAATGAGCAAATATTGGCATAAATTGATGCAGCAGCCCTAGGTGAGAAAAAGTGATCAGAAAAGCTTGGTATTTTCTGGCAGAAAAAGTCCTATGGAATTCCCCTTCAATAGCTACTAGACTGCATGACGGTCAAACCAATGAAACAACTCAAACCACACAAGTCAAAGGTGATTTTCACTAATTTCAAGAAGTAAAGGAAGTTGTAGACACCAGCAGGGTAGAAAAGAAAGCACCCTGAGAGCAGCAGTTCTTGGTTCAAAAGAAGAACCACATCTCAAACTAAAGGAGCTCAACTCAGGATTTTGACAAGTAATGAGTAAGCATGATTGGTGATAAGTGAGGATGAATAAGATGAAGATGATGATGAAGATGTTCTTCCAACACCTGAATAGGAAGAAAAGGAAGCTGATGATCATTAATCTGATGGTCATGAAGAAAATGAACAATCTAATAACAATCTGTCACTGCCGGTCAAATGAGTGAAACAGCAGAAGAGCAACAATTAAGTGGATAAACTGAAGGAACTCCACCAGCTGACACATGTGTTGTAGGCACATCAAGAAGAATCCCCAGCACAGAGCAAAGGGGAATGGCCACTTAAGAATTTGAAGAAGTGGCAGAAGAAGGTGATGAAAAATCCCCTCAAGGATTTCAAGTACATGAAGATCCAAACTCTGACATGGAGATTAAAAAGAAGAAGAAGAAGAAGAAGAAGCTGAGGAAGATCTTGCTAATGCATATCCACCAGCATAGTAAATGCTACCACTGATCTTCCAGACAGAACCTTTCATCTGGACATTGGTACCCTGATTGTTGACATGGAGAGAATAGGTCCAAGCCTGGAAAATCTCAAAGAAACTATGAGAAATGCAAGCTCTTCACTGAATCAGAAGATTGAGGCTCTATTGATCCATATTGAGCTGCAAAATGAAATAAATGAGAAGAAGGGGGGTCTGCTATCTCAATTGAACTCAAAAATTTCCCAGCATGTTCATACAGAGCAGACTCATCTTGGAACTGCATTTGATGAAATGATGAATCCCATTGTTGAGATCTTAGACACTCATTATCAACAAATTCAGACAATTGACAGCACTCTAAATCATGCTATGAAGCAACTAGACACCATAATTACAGTGTCTGAGGCCACAAACAAGATTCTGGCAGAAAAACATGATGCTACCAAAAAAGGGAAAGGTATTGGTAAAGCTCTAGGCTTGAAAGCTCTAGGCCTTAAAGAGTAGATTGTAATATGTTTATTCTTTTGAACAACGCTTTTCCCTTTATGGATGAATAAAATTTCTGAGTTTCTTTTTATCATATGAAAATGTTTACTTATGTTCAGACTTTTGAGGTTTGGCATCATAAAAAATGGGGAAATTGTTAGGAACATTTTATTTGTTTTGATGATGGCCATACTAGCTATTATAGCAAGCCTAAATAAAGTTATAAATATATGTATAAGACATTACTTAGAGTATGAATGTTGTATATGTTCAGTCAGACAAGCATTATATTAGACTGGTAGGATGGCTCAAAGAATTGAAGGATAGAAGATCAGCTAAGTGAAGACAGTCAAGTACCAGCAGATTAAAGTGAAGACTAATGGACTGACTTATATCCAGGGAAGTATGTGATGACCTTGGATAAGTCTAAGATACATTCTACAAGTAAAGATCTCACACAAAACGAGGATAAGTGAAGTAAAGATCTATCAGCTGCATCTGTATCAGCAAGTCAGTAAAAGTAGAAATGAAGCAGCAGACTGATAGTAGCCTATATTAGCCCAGTGACCATCATATAAGTAAATGAGTCACTGGACTGGCTAAGCAACAGCCAATTCAAGTATACTGTCTATAATTGATTCAGAACGTGGAAAATAAGGAAATCAAACAATTAATGCAGAATCAATCAAGTACGGATTTTATGAGGAACATTTGAAGAAAATCCGGATCACTGTAATCAAGGAGAATGAAATCAAGAAAGAATCAAGGATTAATCTCTACATTTATTATCCAATGGACAAAATTTCAAATCAAACGAAATCAAGGCTATAAATAGAATGCATTGATAGAAAGATAGAAATAATAGAATTTCAATGAAGAAAATGATCAAGAACTTTAAGTGCTAAAATTCTGTCAATTTCACAAACCTTCTTTCTGAACTTAGAAAGACATAGCTAGATGATCAAACGCATAAAACAGAGCATCTAATCTATATAAAGAAATGAGTCTGATCAAGCCATTGTGAATCCAATTCAAATCCAACTAAAGCAATTAAATCAGATCGTCTGAGAAGGAATTTCAACTTTTCGTGATAGTTGCTGAAGGATTTGTTCTCAAAGAGCAGTGTTGAAGACTGAGTCACTGAAGCTTTTGTAGCTAGGGAGTAATAGTCTTGAGATTGTGAAGCTTGTGTAACCAAGGACAATCATACTATTGTATTTGGTGAAATACAAGAGTGAATTCCTCTAATAATCATAGGAGAAGAGTGGACTAAGGGATTACACCACCCTGAACCACAATAAACTTTGTGTTATTTACTTACGGCATTTACCTTTTACGTTTACTTTCAGTTCTTTATTTATATGTCTGTGATTGCTTAAATAGTTTTAAAATACGGTTTAAGAAGGGTTTTAATATTCCGCTGCATAGAAGCTATTCATCAGAAAGCAACTCCTGAGGTTTAATTTTTTTAAACTCACAATACAGTCATTCAGCCCCCCTCTGACTATATTTTACCCTTGCATGGGACCAACAACCTTTTTGATAAGCATCACAAATGTATTATTTCTTTGCCAACAAGTTGATATCATCAAATTTCAGATGACTCAACCTCTTGTGCCATAGACAGCTGACTGCTGATTTGGTATGCACCAGCAAGCAAGTCTCCGGTACAGCACTTGACCAATCCACTAAATACATATTTTCATCTCTTCTTCCAGAAAGAACAACCTGGTGTGTAATATTATACTCCACGATGCAGTATCCTTTTCTCGAAAGTTACTTTGTAACCCATATGACATATTTGACTTCTGCTGAGAAGAATGTCTTGTAATCCTTCAACATAAGCAACATTCTTGATTCTTAGTCCATTTTTCGATAAAACCATAGCCTATTATGTGTCCATGCTTATCTTTGCCTCCAAAGTGGACCTTAGGTATCCTTGGCAAAGAAATCTTCCACACAGTGTTTATCCTATCATGCATCTTGAGCACTCACAATCAATGGACCATACACCCTGCAAAACAAATTAATCTTTTTTAGGTACCCAAACTTGTTTGGGTCCATGGTGGTCAGTGGTGAGTACAACCCTTGGACCATATCACATTGATCGTTTGTTTACATAATTTCACTTCTTTTCATATATGAAGCTCACAACCCCATATGTCTTCTCAGCAAGTTATGATCTCTTTATATGGTTTCTGGCCTTTTGGTGCATAATATTGTGCATTTTGGTGTCTGTTGTTAGACGAAACAACATAACAATTGTTCTGTTGTTTGTTAGGAACAACTTTGTGTTGAGGTCTCTACTGATATCACTGTTGAGTCCTCGGTTGATGTCTATTGAGTTCTCTGCTGAGGTCTAGCCTTAGCATCTTGGTTATATTTTGTTGTTCTAGCAGCAGGTGCAGGAATATGCCAATCCTCATCAACATGGAACAATCTGTCTTTCCCCCTGATATAGTTACTTCCATAGTGATTAACATTCTTAGGTTTCACATTATTTTACTTGGGATATTTCTTGTTCTTTTCTAATTTAGAATCGGCCCTTTGAGGTCCAGCAAATCTTGTAGCAGATCTTTTATCAATATGTTCTGAAGGAGCAGCAGGCCTAGGTGTTGGTCCCTTGAAAAGGCTTTGGTTAAGTTTAGAGGGGGGGTGAATAAACTTAACACTTAAAACTTTTGGAGTTAACAAACTCAAAGAACTTCAAGAAACTCACTTGATAGCTCGATAGTCCACGACTATTGACTTTACTGAATTTGTTGCAGCGGAATATATTTAAATTAAGCCTTATTACTTGTTGTTAAAATTTGATACCAAGTATTAGATACTCAGTAGTGTATGTGTGTGATTCATTTGCTAGTTCAGTAGGTTGATGTGCTGAATGTACTAATGCAGAATATAAATGCAGAAAGTATGTAGGCAATTTTTATAGTGGTTCCAGGTGGTGTAATCCTGTCAGTCCACTCTTCTCCTGTGATGTTGGAGGTAATTTACTAGAGATTCTTGAGGTAGCAGTTACAAAAATCCCTAAGTTGCTTGTCCTTAACCAATAACTATGGCTTCACAAACTGAACACTTGGAACAGGTATGATTGCTGCTCCAAAGTCTTCCACTGGTCCTTGAAGGATAGGATTGCCTCTTCACCAGCTCCACCACAAACAACAGTCCTTGACACCCAAAGATGCTTCACTGTCTTCAGTAGATTTCCTATAAAAGAAAGTTTGAATCAAGTAAGTGATTCAGCTTTCAGCAGCTTGATTAGGATGATATGATCAGCAGCTTGAGGTCTTCAAGTGTGTAACTTGATGTAGCTTGATAGCTGATTACACTTGAAGAAGTTTACTGGATCAGTAGTTTTATGCTCAGTAGGGTCAGCAGGGTGATTCTTAGATAGAAATCTGATAGTTCAAGATTGATCCTTAATTTTCATCACTTGTATCTAAATTAAGAGTCCTCTATTTATAGGTAGGAATCCTTGTGACTTATGTTTGAAATTCAAACATAGCCATTTCAGATTTGTCCCATTTGACTTGCTTTCTATCACTGTTCATAGTACTGACACTGTCAGAATGCTTTTTGACAGTTTTCAGACTGTTCACCCTTTGACTTGTATCCATTGGATAAAGCTCTTTTTCTTCCCAACGTCCCTTTAATCTTAACCATTGATTTGTTTGATAAAATCAGAGGTTGTTAGTTGTCCTTATCTTTGTATTTTTCCAATGTAACCTTTGAATAATCCGAAATATACATCAGCAGGTTCCTGTGAATGTAGGTCTGCTGAAATGCATATCAGTCAGATGTTCCAAGGTTGCTGTGTTTATAAAAACACTCCAGCTGACTTCTCTTATATCTAAATTTTTATTATTAAGTAAGATTACACCATTTTCAATATAACAAAGTTCCAATCACCACTTAACTTGTGGAACTTAGACCTTGTACACAAGGTATATGGAATCAGTTTAGGTCATCACAGACTTCCCTAAATTTTGATTCCATATCCTTGACTTTAAATACTAAGTTTGATCCCTTAGCCTTTAATAACTGAGTTTGAGCCCTCAGCCTTCAGTCTTCAGCAGGTTCCTAAACTAGTCTACTGACTCAGGTACCGTACTGATATAGATAGGTCTGCTGATGAAAGTCAGCTGACCTTTTACAGTGCTTGTTTGATCAAACCTATAAAAGATCAAACTCTAATAAGCCTATACATTTGATCTAGACATCTTTTTGCCTTTGCTCTATAACAGCTAGTCTGGCACTCATCACTAAAACTAAAAAATAAGTCCAACACTAGGATTAAGTCTAGCATTCTTGTTCAGTGTTGCTGACCTTTTATAACTTTGATTTTTCTTACCTAAAGCAGTTTTAGCAAGTCTAACTAACTCAACATCCTTCTTAGGTTCAAACCTTTGTTCAGCTACAAACATAGGACCAATCCATGTACTAGGTTTAGCAGCCTCACTAGGACAAGCCTTAGATGTTTGTTGAGTGTCAAATCCAAGACATGTCCTATCTTTATATGGCTTTCTAGATTTTAAAGTAGTTCAGGGACTTGAAAGTACCATTGAATTAGCTACTACTGTTGATACAACATGCCTCTGCTGATTCTGACAAACTCACATTCCTTGGCCTTGGGAATGTTCAGTTCCGTAGTGAATCTTCGAATTTCTGCTATGAATGAGTCTCTTTCAGCATTCACAGTCTCGTAACCATATTGTATTTCCCTCATTTGGTTAAGGAGGCTATCGAGAGTTTCTTCCATATTAGAAGTTCTTGAAGGAACATGCATTGTGTGCTGAGGTGTACTTGGATACAAAATTTAATACCCATGTTGCATCATCCATATAAGCCATGAGTGTTGTATCATCCGTTTCAGCTCCTAAAAGTGCTCTCTCACTTTCTACATCATCATCTAATATAAGCCATGAGTGTTGAAATATCTGCTTTGCCACTGTAACTTTCTTTTCCTGGATGAAATCTAAACCTTCACAAACCTAATTCATCTTCTCCCAGAACTCATTGGCTGTATTACAGTCTTTGACCTTCAGGTACCTATTACTGTCCAAGGTCCTACAAATAATGTTCACTGCTATGTTATTTAGATTTTCACGCTTTCAACCATCAGTTGTCCAGTCTTCCTTTGGTTTGGAAACCCTGAATTGTGTTCCATTAGGTAAAGAATGCATGTGAATGATATGAATGGGGCATTCAGTTAGTACATCCATCATCTTATCATGTGTAGCATCCAAGTAAGCATGCAAACGTCTCTTGTATTCATCAAAACAATCCCTAGTGCACTGAAGACGATTAAAATAATACATCTCACGACATCAACTTTTCACCCATTTTAAGCTAAAATTAGTTGTTTTCGGCCATTTATATGAACCATTGTTGTAGAACGATCTAGGTCGGGTTCTTGAGTCGAGTATTTGGTATTCTGCATTATTATTCCCAGAATTGGAATTATTTCGTGTGTTATTGGACTATTTTCAGGTAATGAGACTCTGGCCGACTGTTGAGAAAGAATTTTGGACCGGACAGGTTGAAGAATCAGGCCTAGGGCATTCCGTAACCTTCCAAGCTAAGTCGGCAAAGATAAAAGGTATGAAATTGCCCTCGCAATTGCGAACGCTCCGCTGCAAAATCAAACATCCTAGAAGCTTCAAGAAACGCATTTTCTTGGAGGTGGGGTCATTTTTAGGGTTAGCTAAATCAGTTTATTTCACTATAAATAAGAGGCACCAGCCCCAGTTGCAATGTGTGACATTTTACCAGGAAAATTACTAGTTCTATGCAATAAAATGCTCTTTTGTTCTTTCATATATTTTCTATGTGTTCTAGTCATAGATCTGACAGATACGGCTCTTAGGGAGAGATCTACAAAGGATCTACACTCGTCATCGAGGGTATGCCTCTTCTACTTTCTAGATGTCAATCTATCGTTGTTTTCTTTAGTGATTAGTATGGTTTGATTGTTTTCTTTTGTGATTAGTATGGTTTGATTGTTATGATTAGTATGGTTTGCTTTTGGTTAGTATGGTTTGATTGTTACCCCAAATCGTTTGTGAAAAATTCATGAAATAGTATTTGCGTTCTCTCGCAATAGCGACGGTCTATATCATAATTGAAAGATACCTAGTAAATCATAATTCATGATAATCGGTGGTAGCTATGTCTGATTGAAAGATTCAATTTACATGTTTCTAGCCTGATCAACTATTTGCATGTTATCGTAAATTAGCATGAAGGACTTGCAAGCTGAGGTGTTAGTTCAGACATAGTCTAGATCGATCATTAGGAACATGCATGTCAGTGTCGATGGCTGCTTAGGGAGGTCTTCGGTCTTAAGCCAGCTATCCGTAGATCTTGTTGCATGTGGGTTAATACAACCAACGAAGGATTTTATCTACACATAGGCACCTATTGTCCTTGCAAATGGAAGTAGAGTAATATTAGAGGTTAGCAATCGTAGCTGTTAAAGAATTAAAATTCACCATAGGGTAGATCAACGCATAAATTGGGGGAAATAACTAATAACTCAAAGTTAGAGCTAATACATTAGAACCTCATAGTGTTGCATATTGTGTGGATATTGTGTTCATGTCACCAATATACTTTTAAGAACCATTGTTGGTCGTAGACCGCTTTTGTTGTTATCAATCATAGTTGATTCTGTCATACGAGTCTTTGTGGATTCGACTCCCTTGATACATCGTTCACTATACTGCGATAGACCTAGTCCTATTGCTAGTAGTTCATGATTGCACCTCACGTGACATCATGCATAAAGCAACTTTCCAACATACTTATTTGTTTCCATGATGCAGGTTTTGAAAAATAAACACTTAGAAAAGGTTTTTCAAAAAATTTCACCAAGAACTGTTAGGTGTAGTTCCCGCAAGACAATTTGTGTAATTTTTTTTTATAATGGATAACAGAATTTTTCTCACCTTATTACTTGCTCTGTGCTTGTAAGTAATACACTGCTGCAAACCCTATGTATATCAGTATGTAACCGCTTAACTCAGTGTATGGCATGCACGTGAGGATTGAGTTAGTGGTGATATACTTAAAATGTTGGTCCGTGGTGAACGTAATCAGAGTTTGGGGTCTCATGATTAAAACAACAATAATGCGCCCAGAACACCTTAGGGTGTGATAGTCTTATCCAGACTGTCGGTAGAGGGTACCTGAGTGGGGCATTTATATATGATGGCATTCATATAGGACTGGACCGATTTAATTTGGGTTTCTCGATATAATTCCGTAATCGAGAAAACTTATTAAATCATTAGATGATCATTTATGGATTGACCTTAATCCTGAGGTGATCACAGGGTACTGCTTGTCTCGGGGTAGTGTTTGATGTGTTAGTTAAGGATCACTTTGATATGTGATCTGAGTCACTTCTCATTGGCACTATTCCATGATGACTGAGTAGTTCTGTGTGTCACAGACACGGAATCCATTCCTTCCTGCGGGAAGTAGAGACACAGTCCCCTTATTTGTTAGCCCTAAGAAGATGATCGATCCCGGGAGTTCATATTAGACTAATTATCTACTAGTCTGGTATGTGAACTAATTGATCACTAGGGGGTTAATGGTAAATAAAGAGAAGATATTCTGAGTCGGGTTTACGGAGACTTTCCAATCAGAATGGACAGTCTATGGAGGGTTAGTCCGTATATAATGATTATATCAACAGACGCTTATTTACTCATAGGATTGAGTGTAAGTATATATCTATAATTTGCATAGTTCAGTTTCAGATTCATGGTGGCGTAATCCCGGAATTAATAATTTAAGTGTAAATATTATGTTCGATGAATATTGTTAAGGGTGATTTTATACGATTTCTAATGATATATTTTATAATGATTTCCTCCACATTTATATAATTTGCATAGAAAATGAGCGTTTAATCGGTTTATTGAGCAAGCGGGTTTTAAATGATTTATTTGCAAAGTTCTAAAAGATGATTGAATTATGTGTATTTCTTATTTTTATGAATGTGATTACACTTTGCAATGTTTTTTGATGTCTTGTAGATACATATTTTATAAAGGATCTAAAAGATGATTAAAAGACGATAAGGTTCGGATTTTGAGCATTTATGTGTCAAATCAAGTCATAAGTACTAAGTTTTATCGAAATGTATGTAGTAGTAATTATTATATAAACTATCGTGTTTTTATTATATTTTTATAAGTCTTTTTTTATAGATTTAATAATCGGTCACTCCCAAAATATTTTATTTCGTGTTGAAAATTACTATATTTTATAAAGGTTTTATTTACCGCTAGTATGATAGATCTAAAAATATCATGACTAGAGATCAATATCGTAATATTAACCTATAAAAGAGTCATTATTAAAATTCAACGCAGTCTTACGAACTTTTGTCAATATTTACGAGATTTTTTTTTCACGGTTTGCTTGTTAAGCCATAAGCTTTACCGCCGCTTTCTCAGATCCCGCCCGGTCAATGGCACCATCAAGCCGTCATCTCCAAAGACACTCACCGACAAATATTGATTTATTATTATTATTATTATTATTATTGCTAAGCTTCTCGCCGCCTATATATATTGTAAATGTTTTCCCATTGAATAAAATAACATAAGCCTTTCTCATTTCTCTCTTTCACAAATCTATTACGGTTCGTTTCTTTGTGTTGAGATCTGAAAAAGATAAGATTTTTGCATGAAACGGAACAAAAGATGAATCACGAGATGAGAGTTTTGAATAATATTATATCTCGATCGGAAGAAGAAAGCTCGATTCGAATCAAGAATCGGCTGATTCGAATCGACTCCCAAACTTGGAGTCCAAGGCCAAGCCAAATAATACGTTTTGGAGCATAAAAGATGGATTTTGAGGAAAAGAAGAAGATGCCATGAGTTTACGAGTTAAACGGATCATATTTTTTTTCCAACGCACTTCTATCGTAACCTGTTTTCGATGGAAATTTGACCCGACTTAGAGGCATTTTCAGGGGAAGAGTTCTTGATGAAAGTTGTAGATACTAAAATAAGCTTTCCGACGCATTTTGAATCACGTCAATCAGAGGTCTACAACTCAAGTTATGATTTTTTTACCGAACTGCTGAATTTCGGGACGAACCGGTGCATGAAGAAATCGGATTTTTTTGCTCAAAATGCAGATTTTTTTTTGATCTCAAATGGTTGCATGTTACTCCATGTGAAGACTAATGATGGCAAATATTCTCCCATTATCCCACATGCTAAAAAAATGGATAATACCTCCCCAAATACACCTCCCTCATATACATCTTCTCATATACACCCTTCTCCTATATATACTACCCCAAATTCACTTGAAAGAGGGCCCCCTCCTTGGTCACTCTTCTTGGCCGCCCCTCCCTCCCTTGATTTCTCCACTCTTTTTCACTTTTCCTTGATGAAGACTTGAAGATGTGTGTATGTATATATACATATATGTCTATGTATATCTATATGTAAGCATATATGCAAGCTTCTTTCTTCTTTCTTTTTAGTTTTGGGCCCATATATGTATGCATATGTCTATGTATGTATATGTATATGCTTGTATGTATAAATAAAGTTGTAATAAAACGATGATGAGAAGCTAAAGCACGTTGGAACGAGCCTTGTGAAGCCGATTCTTAGCAACATCTCGATTTCGAATTTGGATTATCTTGCGAGTTTTAATAAAAGTTGTATCTTTCCTATGTTTTTATTGTTGTTATGCAATTTATATCGATGGATTATTCTTTGTTTGATGTTTAACGTTTGACGAGAGTCGTTGTTAAACTTAGATCACCATAGTCGAGATTGGATTTTTAATCTAATTAACGAGAGTTGTTAGGTTGAATATCTAGATTGCGAAATTGAGAGATTTCACACCTTGTTATGAAAGCGTTAATCTTCAAAATCGAAAGATAAAAGATTGATAGACGAACTTTTCTAAGAGATTAGGAGTTCATACTTTTGTTAGGTGAATCACAATTTTCGTTAAATCACCACAAGATAATCTAAAGTAGAAATTGAGGGTTGCGGGAATCGGTGGATCATTGCTTGTTCGCTGTTAAATTAATTGAGAAAAATCGTTTTGTGATGTCTTGCTTCGTTTTTATCGTAGTAACTGTAGTAAGTTTATTGTAGTTGTAGTTATAAAATAGGTATAACTTAGTTAGTTCGGTTTGTAACTATCCTTCCTCGCTTTAGATCTTTGATCTTCTGTCCAGTTTACTTTCGATATTTTCCTTTTAAATTTTGTTAAGTGTTAGTCGTTTCTATTTTTGTTATAATCTTTTTAGTAATAGTAGTCGTGACATCCTTAGGTTAGTTAATAAAAACTAGATAAACAACCCCGATTCCCTGTGGATTCGACTCCGGTATTAACCTCTATACTACGATCCCTGCACTTGGGGTAAACCGGATTTATTTATTACTTGTTTGTTTTGCTTTGCTATAAAATCCGAGACAAGTTTTTGGCGCCGTTGCCGGGGATCAGGTACGGTTGTCTAGTTTTATTAATTTTTCTAGTTTTTGTTATCAAGTTTTTTTTGTAGGTAGGTTTAAAAAATAAAAAATAAATATAAAAAAAATCGCACTCGGTAAATACCGAGTGGAGTCGGTAATTACCAGGAAAAAAAAAATAAAAAAAATAGAAAAAATAAAAAATCCAAGGAACACGTTTCAATCGTCGAGGTTGGGTGATGGATTCTCGGTGAATCCCACTCTGCGGAAGCATAAGGAATAAAAAAAATCCAGAAACCTCGTGATTTAGGTGTTGGTGTTCGATTTGGTTTATGCAAACTCGGAGTCAGAAAGGTCCACTGCTTTACACCCCTGACCTCGAACGAACTATAGTCAGACCAAACAGGCGAAGAGTCCGTCCTTCGGCTCTTCCTGACGAAGAGAACACGGCCGATCAAGATTTTGAACGACGTTTAGCAGAGGAGATTGAAGAAATCATTATCATGGCTGTGAATGAAAGACGCATGTTGGCTGACTACGCCATGCCTGGTGAAGTCAGAGTCAACCCAGCTGTCATTTTACCAGCTATTACTGCTGCAACCTTTGAACTCAAACCAGGTCTTATTCAAATGATGCAACACGCATCTATCTTTCATGGTTTTCAATCTGAGAATCCTCACACTCACGTACACACATTTTTAGAAATATGTGGTACAACTCGCATACAAGGAGTTAGTGAGGATGCAATTAAATTGAAATTGTTTCCTTTTTCCTTAAGAGGGGAAGCTAAAGAGTGGTACAACTCTCTTCCTGCCGAGTCGATTACAACCTGGGCTGAACTCGAGCACGAGTTCCTGAGTCAATATTTCCCACCATCCAAAATAGCCCAGTGCTTGAGTGAAATCTTCACATTTTTCCAAAAGGAAAATGAATCTTTCTTTGACTCTTGGAAGAGATTTAAGGCTCTCCTACGAAAATGCCCTCATCATGGTTTAGACTTGCAGAGGCAAGTCAACACTTTCTTCAGTGGATTGACCGAACTCACCAAGGGTATGGTCAATAGTTCATCAGGAGGGGCATTTTTAAGAAAAATGCCTGAAGAGGGATGGCAATTATTTGAAGATATTTCCAAGTACAACTATGCCCCCTCATCTCACGCTAGCCAGACACCTCCTCCACCTAGGATCGAGGAGGTGAACATGCAAAATCAGATCGCCATGTCGCAAATGCAGCCAGTGGCGCTCTCAAAATATCCGCTAATCCTACGAATCAGAACCAGTCATTCTCTCAGAATTCTCAAGTTCTGTTCTGTGAAAGTTGTTGTCAACCTGGCCATGTGGTTGGCCAGTGTCAGTTTATTTCCCCTCCTACCTATCAAGTCAATACTGTCCAGAATCATGGACAGTTCAGTCCAGTCACATGTCAGACATGTGATAATGTGGGGCATACCGCTCGTTTACGTCCCATGGGTGGGCGAGAATCGTTGAAATTAATGCTTTCAACGGCCAAGCAAAATCAAAGATTCAACGATCGGTTCTTCGGCCAAAGCAATTTTCAAAACCAGGTGTTAATCAAAATCGAACTTCAATCGAGAACCATAATATGAATTTTCCAAATCAAAATCGAGGTTCAACCGTGAATCGCCGAACAATCCAAATCCTATGTTTCAAAGTCGGTATATCCAATCTTTTCCACAAAACTTTCAGAATTCTCAAGGTCCCTCTCAATCTAGTAATCTTGACACTAAATTGGATTCTATCGGAAGGAGCAGAATAATAATTTCAATTCCTTCTCAGTTCAATCAAGAATCTTGAAAGCGGCTCGGGCAAGTAGTCGACCAAAAGCTTCTAGACCCTCGGAGGCGATTACCCACCTTCATCGAGAAGAACCCCAAAGGTGGTCAAGTGGCTCAAACCGAGTTAAATCAAAGCCAATGCACCGATCTAGTTCCCACAATTCCTATGGTAGAGAAGAGGCCGGGTGCTATGAATTTAAGATCGGGCACTCAACTTAGTGGTCCCCGAACCAGGAAACCAATAACCCCTCCTACCAATGATGAGGCAGGAGGGGAAGTCGTACATCCATGCCCCCCGGTTCTAGATGATAGTACTCAGGTGGCTGATCCCCTGAGAAATGAAGAGTTTAGTGGAAGTCGTGTGGTGATCCTCGACCGGCAAGAAAGGTGAGAAGGTGTTGAGGTGGAAAGATTTGGAAGATAAAGCTGTTAGTTCATCCTCAAAGCAAGTGTTTTCTGAGAATGATTTAAAGAAACTTCCATTTCCACCCGGAAAAATAACATCTCCTTGCATGATGACAAAAGTATGAGAAAGTGCTTAATCTTCTTAAGAATACTGTAAATCTTCCATTATCTCGATGTTTTAGTTGAGATGCCTAAGTATACAAAGTTCATCAAGGATGTTGTGTCCTCCAAAAGAAGCTCAAGACATGGATCAGTTAATTGGTGAGAAGCGCCTGTGATTGGTTATAATGAGTTGCCAATCAAGAGGGTGACCACGGGAAATTTGTGCTCACATTGTTGATGGGAGGTTTAGTCTTCCCAAATTCTTTATGTGACCTAGGTGCATCCATTAGTCTCGATGCCATTGTCTGTTTGTGCTTGACTTTGTTTAGATAATCTTTTAGAACCCACAACCATGAATCTTCAATTCGCCGATAAATCTTCCAAGAAAGCTCTTTGGGATATTAAAGGATGTTTTAGTTCAAATTGATAGATTCACTTTCCCGCTTGGATTGGTACGCCCTAGACATCGAGAATGAGGAGAATGTTCCTTTAATACTCGCGAGACCTTTTCTTTCTACTGCCAGGCCCTCATTGATTGTGATGGTGGCAAAGTGACTATACTGAGTTGGTGATCGGGAGGTGAGCTACAGGCGTGTTCAGAGCTATTCGAGAGACCCTCGATTATCCAACCTGGCTTCTCCATTGAAGACATGTCGGATGACTTTAATGACTCTATGGAAAAGCAAGTCATGATCATTTGGCCCGAATATGAGCGATTAGTGGAGAATCGAATAATCATGGTTGGGTGAATCTAGAACAATTAGGAGCTGAATTTGATGAAGGTTCGTTGAATGGTGAAGCTTTGGCAGTAGGACAACTGAGTAAACTCAGTGATGTTGAGTTGAAAAGTGGGGAGCTTAAATCTAGTTTAGAAGAACCACCTGCGGATTTGGTACATGAAGCCTTTGCCTCAAAGACTGAAATACGTTTTCTTGAGAGAAGGTGACAAGCTTCCTTTAATTATCTCTCGCCAAGTTATCCCGGTTAGAAGAAATGAAGTTGTTGAATGTGTTAAGGAAGAATGAAAAGGCTTTCGGTTGGCAAGTGGGAGACATTAGAGGATATCTCCGACATATGCATGCACAAGATCAAAAGCGAAGAGGGTGCTAAGTGTGTTAGGATGATACCCCAGGAGGAGGCTCAACCTCACATGCAAGAAGTGATTAAGAAAGAGATTATCAAGCTTTTGGACATGGGTATTATTTTTGCAATTGCTTTGTGGTGAATGGGTGTCCCTACTCAAGTAGTTCCTAAGAAAGGAGGAATTACTATAGAAAAGAATGAAAAGGGTGAAGAAATAGCATTGAGACTAGTAACCTGGTTATAGAGTCTTAGATTGACTACGAAAACATAATGAAGTCACGATGAAAGATCATTTCCCCCTTCCATTCATTGACCAGATGCTAGAGCGTCTGGCAGGACATGCATTCTACTGTTTCCTTGATGGATATTCAGGATATTTCCAGATACCCATAGACCCAGCTGACCAAGAAAAGACCACTTTCACCTGCCCTTATGGTACATTCGCTTACAGGCGAATGCCATTTGGTCTTTGCAATGCCCCAGCTACATTCCAAAGAAGTATGCTGGCAATCTTTGATGGGCTTGTTGAAAAGTGTATGGAAATATTCATGGATGATTTCTCAGTCGTTGGTCAATCCTTTGATGACTGTCTTGATAATCTTGACCAAGTGTTATCCCGCTGTGTGGAAAAGAACTTAGTCCTAAATTGGGAAAAGTGCCATTTTATGGTAGATGAAGGAATAGTTCTTGGCCACAAGGTCTCAGCCAAAGGAATGGAAGTAGATAAGGCAAAAGTGGAAGCTATAGAGAATATGAATTTTCCTAGAAATGTGCATGAAGTTAGAGGTTTTCTTGGACATGTCGGTTTTTATAGGGGATTCATTAAGGACTTTTCCAAGATAGCCAAGCCCCTTTCTACTTTACTTAATGAAGACGTCGTTTTTAATTTTGATGATAGTTGCAAGCAAGCGTTTGAGGAGCTTAAAAGTCAATTGATTTCCGCCCCGATCCTTATCTCTCCTGACTGGAACCTACCATTTGAACTCATGTGCGATGCATCCAACTACGCCGTTGGTGCAGTCTTAGGTCAGCGAATTAAGGGAAAATTCCAGCCCATCTCTTACGCCAGTCACACACTGAACCCCACACAAGTGAACTACACAACCACTGAAAAGGAATTATTGGCCGTAGTCTTTGCTATGGACAAATTTCGTAGTTACTTGTTGGGTGCCTCAGTCATAGTTTGGACTGACCACGCTGCTCTGCGCTATCTTATGACAAAGAAAGATGCTAAACCACGCTTACTACGTTGGATACTGATCCTGCAAGAATTCGATGTTCAAATTAAGGATAAAAAGGCGTGAAAGCGTAGTAGAGATCATGTTTCTAGAATGCGAGAATGATGAGAAGAAAGAACTCGAAGAGATAGACCTTTACTTTCCTCTCGAGCATGTTATGCATATAGATGAGTGCACTCCGGATGTTCCATGGTTTGCCTCTATCGTCAACTACCGCATTCCCGATATTTAAATCCGAATTTTCATATCGGGAGAAGAAGAAATTTTTTTCTCGATTTGAAAACCTTCGTGTGGGATGAACCTTACCTCTTTAAAATCAGTAAAGATGGATTGTTGAGAAGTTGTGTCCCCGAATCAGAGCAACGTGATATCATTGAACAATGCCACAGTGGACCTACTGGTGGTCACTTTGGTCCCTGGAAAACCGTTGCTAAAATCTTTCAGTCCGGTTTCTATTGGCCCACGATCTTCAAGGATTCAGAAGCCTTCCGCAAGGCTTGTGATAGGTGCCAACGAACCGGTGCTCTAACTAGGCGTTTTGACATGCCATTAAAGCCCATTTTAGAATGTGAGGTTTTTGATGTATGGGGTATTGATTTTATGGGCCCGTTTCCATCTTCCTGTGGAAACAAATACATCTTAGTCTGCGTTGACTACGTATCGAAATGGGTGGAGGCTCAAGCCACTTCTCGCAATGACCACAAAACGGTCATGAACTTTCTCAAGAAAAATATCTTCGTGAGATTTGGATGTCCCCGTGCCTTAATCAGTGATGAGGGAACGCACTTCTGCAACAGGCCACTAGAAAAAGTCCTTGAGAAATATGGTGTCCGGCACAAAATTGGCACACCATATCACCCTATGACTAGTGGCCAGGCCGAGAGAAGTAATCAGAGTTTGAAAAGGATCCTGGAAAAAGTTGTAAACAGTCATAAAAAGGATTGGAGTCTCAAACTAGATGATGTACTATGGGCATACCGTACTGCCTATAAAACTCCCATGGGTACATCTCCTTATCAGATGGTGTATGGCAAACCATGCCATTTGCCAGTCGAATTAGAGCATAAAGCATATTGGGCCATTAAGTTCTTAAACTTTAATGCCCAGTCATGTGGTGAACATCGGCTGATGCAGTTGCATGAATTGGATGAGTTTAGACTCCGGGCCTACGAGAGTGCCAGGATTAGCAAGGACAGAATGAAACTCCTTCACGATGCTAAAATCAAGAAGAGAGAATTTCAAGTTGGGGAGCAAGTCTTACTTTATAATTCCAGGTTGCATCTGTTTCCTGGAAAGTTGAGGACGCGTTGGTCCGGCCCCTTTGAAATTCTTCAAATTATTCCTGGATGTGTTTTAGAACTAAGAGGTCATGGTGACCAGCCGTTCAGAGTGAATGGTCAAAGGTGCAAGCATTATATAGGACAAACCAAAGAGAAACCTTTGATTGTTCATTTCCTCGACATCCTCGGGTGTGGTATGACTGAAGTCACTGAGTTTGATGAATTTTCACCCGACTTGTTTTCTGAGGATGACGGAAGTGGTTCATTAGAGGAAGTTATGGCTGGTAGTTGGGATATGGAAGAACTCAAAAGGGAGGCACAATTAAAAAGAAAGCTGAAAAAGAAGAAGTCTACAATGGGGAGGATTAAAAGTGTTTGGAAAACAATCGAAACTTGACCCCATGTGTTAGATCTTGTTCTGCGCACCACACCAATGATCGAGCTTACACGATGTAGTGGTGGAAGGAAGGTGAAGTGGCCTGATCCGGTGAGAATAGATTTGTCGAGCAAACGGCGTTAACCAAAAGCGCTACCGGAGGCGACCCGTAAAAATATTAAATTTCGTGCTTTAATTTTCATTAGGTTAGTATTTTACCAGTCAGACATTAAAGAACTGGATGTTTTTTTTTAGGATAGGCATTTTCTGTTTAAAATAAAAAAAAAAAAAAAAACAACACAACTAAGTCCCAGGATGAATGTTTGAATATCATTAAAGAGGAACGATTAGGTGGTTATCCGAAAATCCCGAGGTATAACAAAGAGAAAATTCAAATACATCATTTCTTGGATTTAGGTTGTTGGACTGCTTTTGACAAAACCCTTGAGGATCTCGGGTATAAAAGACTCACTACATTTCATTTTATGATCTAGTAGGAATATCGACTATGAATTGATGATATATGCTCATGTGATACTCTCGTGATACGTATATGCTTAGATGTCCTGTGTTTTCCTGTGTGGTGATTTTTCCATCTCGAGCGATTATTTCATGTGCTTGTATCAAACTTTTCTGCGCGATATGTTATATTCCCCCGTGTCCCCGAGATATTTCCGTGTTTGTCAAGTGTGCAGGATATTTGTGATAGCATTTGTGCGCATTCGCATTTAATTTAGTTTTCCGGTGGATGGTCCACGATCTCTCGCTTTCATCGAGCATTTCGGAGTCGATTCTAGGCCACTTCAGAATTGCCACTTTCGAACTACAATCGCTAAGTGTTCTTTTTCTTTTAATTACGCACTTTGAGGGCACGTTGTGATTTAAGTGTGGGGGAGGGATTTGTTTATGTGTATCTACCATTTGCTTAAATTATTTTGATTCTATGCTAAGGGCTAAATTTTTCAAATTTTTGTTTAGTCCCGAGTAAGCAATGCATATCTTTGTTCGTTTTTTTTTTTTTTTTTTTTTAAGTCATTGATGCTTTATACCGTATGTTTAGTAGGTTAGTTGTTTCACCCGATATTATATTTTTCACAAGCCATAGTGAATGATGAGCTTGAATATAAAGCTATACCCCTTTTGATTAAGTGATTTTTGATTATCTTATAAGTCATGTGCTTAGTGCTAACGTACGTATCATGAGAATTATGATAGTTTGTATTTAGATCCAAAGTATGTTATACTGTGAATATCTGAAGATTTGAATGTGATAAGTGAACGTAACTAAAGTCTTTGAAAAAAAATATAATAATAATGAATAAATTATTTACTTGAGGTGTTATGCTCAGTGGTCATTAAAAAATAAAAAATAAAAAAAAATAATTTTTACCATTGCTAGCCAGAAATCTCTAAGTAATCACATAAATAAATGGCTGTGTCGAAAGCTGGTCGATGATTGGAGTGAGGTAGGGCATTATCACGAAATGTCCTATACCACTATGATGACTAAAAGCTCACGACAGTTAGAAGAAGCTACCCTATGATTTGAGTAAGGTAGGGTGTTATCCCGAAACATCCTATTCTACTATGACGGGAAAGAGCTCATTCTAATGTGCGTATAAAAGTGAAAAAATTAATTAAAGACTTGGTTATCGTTAATCTTATACCTAGTATAAACTGACAGATATGTTGTAGGGATTATCCTCTGAGTATATCAGAAAGACCCTAGATATATTCTATCATTATTTTAGGATATGTCACGTTTTGTAGGGTACATCTTATAAGTATCATTTATTACTAGCTTGAAGGGGTATTAGCTAGTTTGCTTTGAATTTTCAAGTTTGGACTTAGTGGAAGTTTTCTATGGCTATGCACACACACCAAAGGTGAACCTCGATTTATTGAATATATGTTATATTTCTTTGAGGTGTCTACCTTTTCTCGAGCCTTGATTCTTGTTTTGTTTTGCTCGGGACGAGCAAAAGATAAGTGTGGGGAGTTGTTAGGGTGATTTTATACGATTTCTAATGATATATTTTATAATGATTTCCTCCACATTTATATAATTTGCATAGAAAATGAGCGTTTAATCGGTTTATTGAGCAAGCGGGGTTTTAAATGATTTATTTGCAAAGTTGGTCGAATTATGTGTATTTCTTATTTTTATGAATGTGATTACACTTTGCAATGTTTTGATGTCTTGTAGATACATATTTTCGATCTAAAAGATGATTAAAAGACGATAAGGTTCGGATTTTGAGCATTTATGTGTCAAATCAAGTCATAAGTACTAAGTTTTATCGAAATGTATGAGTAGTAATTATTATATAAACTATCGTGTTTTTATTATATTTTTATAACTTTTTTTATAGATTTAATAATCGTACTGTCGTGTTGAAAATTACTATATTTTATAAAGGTTTTATTTACCGCTAGTATGATAGATCTAAAAATATCATTACTAGAGACTGTAATATTAACCTGAAAAGAGTCAGTAAAATTCAACGCAGGTTACGAACTTTTGTTGTCAGATTTACTCGCGGTTCGTTTCTTTGTGTTCAGATAAAAAAGATAAGATTTACTGCGGAAACGGAACAAAAGACTGAATCACGAGATGAGAGTTTTGCCTGACTGAAGAAAGCTCGATTCGAATCAAGAATGGGCTGATTCGAATCGACTCCCAAACTTGGAGCCCAAGGCCAAGCCAAATAATACGTTTTGGAGCTTAAAAGATGGATTTTTAGGAAAAGAAGAAGATGCCACGAGTTTACGAGTTAAACGGATCATATTTTTTTTCCAACGCACTTCTACCGTAACCTGTTTTCGATGGAAATTTGACCCGACTTAGAGGCATTTTCAGGGGAAGAGTTCTTGATTAAAGTTGTAGATACTTAAATAAGCTTTCCGACGCATTTTGAATCACGTCAATCAGAGGTCTACAACTCAAGTTATGATTTTTTTACCGAACTACTGAATTTCGGGTCGAACCGGTGCATGAAGAAATCGGATTTTTTTGTTCAAAATGCAGATTTTTTTTTGATCTCAAATGGTTGCATGTTACTCCATGTGAAGACTAATGATGGAAAATATTCTCCCATTATCCCACATGCTAAAAAAATGGATAATACCTCCCCAAATACACTCTCCTCATATACATCTTCTCATATACACCCTTCTCCTATATATACTACCCCAAATTCACTTGAAGCAGGCCCCCTCCTTGGTCACTCTTCTTGGCCGCCCCTCTCTCCCTTGATTTCTCCACTCTTTTTCACTTTTCCTTGATGAAGACTTGAAGATGTGTGTATGTATATATACATATATGTCTATGTATATCTATATGTAAGCGTATATATGCAAGCTTTTTCTTCTTTCTTTTTAGTTTTGGGCCCATATATGTATGCATATGTCTATGTATGTATATGTATATGCTTGTATGTATAAATAAAGTTGTAATAAAACGATGATGAGAAGCTAAAGCACGTTGGAACGAGCCTTGTGAAGCCGATTCTTAGCAACATCTCGATTTCGAATTTGGATTATCTTGTGAGTTTTAATAAAAGTTGTATCTTTCCTATGTTTTTATTGTTGTTATGCAATTTATATCGATGGATTATTGCTGTTTGATGTTTAACGTTTGACGAGAGTCGTTGTTAAACTTAGATCACCATAGTCGAGATTGGATTTTTAATCTAATTAACGAGAGTTGTTAGGTTGAATATCTAGATTGCGAAATTGAGAGATTTCACACATTGTTATGAAAGCGTTAATCTTCAAAATCGAAAGATAAAAGATTGATAGACGAACTTTTCTAAGAGATTAGGAGTTCATACTTTTGTTAGGTGAATCACAATTTTCGTTAAATCACCACAAGATAATCTAAAGTAGAAATTGAGGGTTGCGGGAATCGGTGGATCATTGCTTGTTCATTTGTTAAATTAATTGAGAAAAATCGCGTTTTGTCTTTGTCTTGCTTCGTTTTTATCGTAGTAACTGTAGTAAGTTTATTGTAGTTGTAGTTATAAAATAGGTATAACTTAGTTAGTTCGGTTTGTAACTATTCTTCCTGGCTTTAGATCTTTGATCTTCTGTCCAGTTTACTTTCGATATTTTCCTTTTGAATTTTGTTAAGTGTTAGTCGTTTCTATTTTTGTTATAATCTTTTAAGTAATAGTAGTCGTGACATCCTTAGGTTAGTTAATAAAAACTAGATAAACAACCCCGATTCCCTGTGGATTCGACTCCGGTATTAACCTCTATACTACGATCCCTGCACTTGGGGTAAACCGGATTTATTTATTACTTGTTTGTTTTGCTTTGCTATAAAATCCGAGACAAATATTTTACTTAATTTATTGGAGCTACTGGTTATAGGTCTATGGTCCCCAATTTGTCTCCTATAATACGAGTATTTTCTTGTTATTGGGCCTCAGTAATAATTAATTGGCTAGGCCAATTAATTGATATACAAAAAATTATTTAGTTGGGCTAAATAATATAATACACAAAAAATACATTTTTGTGGGCCTAAAACCCTAAGGTGAGGTGCCTCCCTCTCACAAAATGCAAGAATTGATTTTCTTGTGTGATTAATTATTTACTTGGTAAGTAATTATTTAATAAAAGATAATTTATTTGTAATTGATTGATTGATTAATCACAATATTTTATAAATGGAATTATCTTTTCTTGTGATTTCTTTTAAATTATTTATTTAATTAATTAGAAACTTGGAGGCCAAGGATTTACTCTCATATATAAAGAGAGTTCTTCCAAGACATATGTGATATGAAATTTTCGACATACATACATCAAATAGAGAGAAAAACTTGTTTCTTTTCTTGGGTTTCTGTTTGAATAAAAACTTGTAGTTTTTCTTGATGCATATCAAGGAGGTTTCAATTCCAAGTATCGGTGTGTTAAGGCCATATTTATATGATTATTAAAGGTTTATTTCATTATTATTTTCCCCACATTTGCGTAATTTACATGAGAATTAAGGGTTTAAGTGTAAATATTGAGTAAAGATGATTTTAAGATGATTGTATGCAAAATTGATGATTTTAAGTGTTGATTTAATGGAATTATTATTAGTTGAGTTTTATTACATTTTTGCATTGTTTATTTATCATGTAGGTGTTAATTTTCGTGCATATAAAAAGGATTAAAGGAGGCTAAAGTCGAATTATAAGAGATAGAGTTGGAATTGGCTTGAAGAAATTGGATAAGGATGAAGAAATCAAGTTCAAGTCGATCCAGACGGAGTCCAGACGAGCGCCCACTTTCCGTCCATTATGAACGGGCGTTTGGTGAAATGGACCGTGCGTTCGAAGTGCCAAAATCGAACAAAGAGTCCAACCGCAGTCTGAACGAGCGTTTGATTAGCATCCAAGTCGAGTGAACGAACGTCCATTGAAGGCATTTGCAGCGTCCGTTGCCGACTTAGTCATAACCGACTCAAAACACTATATATAGCAGCAGCCTCTTAACCCTAATTCATACCACATAATTGAGATCACAACTTTACACCAAAAAGCTGCGGCCACAAGCCTTTTTACGCAGAGATGAACTTCTCCAACCCAACAATCATCTTCAACATGATTGTTGGCTAAAAGCCTTGCAGTGAGTCGACGGAGGAAGCTCATCAACAACAAAACCAACTAGAGAGTTCGATATGGATGTTTAGTGAGTTTAAGATTTAGTTTTTCATCACTTTTAACTTATTTGTTTTACATTGCCATGTTTTGTTGAATTATCAATTCTATGAAACGATCTATTTATCTATCTTTATGCTTGAATAAATTTACGAAAGTGTGTTTATTTGAGTTCTCTTTCGTTTAAGTGATGCGTCTAATCATGTTATAAGAGATTAGGCATGTTTAGTTGAGTAAGAGTTTGGAAACGATCTCGTGATCCTGTTTTGATTGCATGTTTGGTTTGTTTGAAAAGACAAACGAAACCTTAGGAATTTGATTAAAGATATTTGATTGAATTCGTGATAAATCACTACTAAAAACTATGTCTTTTTAATCACCGTCTAGTTGGATTGTTGGTTGATAAGTGGAGTCCAGTTGCCTTGCTGTGTTTTCCTTTACTTGTTTGAATCAAATCGTTTGCATAAGTTTAGTTTAAGTTCTAGTTTTTAAACCTTTAGATTTCCTACAACTTTTCTGCAATTTTCTGTTCTGATCGTAGTTGGACGCTCGTCCTCAATAGCGAACGCCCGTCCGTTAGCTTTAGTTTCCAGACGCTCGTTCACTTTAGTGAACGCTCGTCCATCCTTCTGTTTTCTTATTTTTCAGCTTGTTTTATTTCTGTTTTAGTTTTAGTTTTAGGGTTCAGTTCTTAGGTTTATTCCTTAGGTTTTAGTTAGTTTCAACCTTAGTTTAGTTAATAATTGTGACATAATCGATAGAATAATTGTTCCTTGATCCGATAAACATTCCACTCCCTTAGGACGACCCGTTAACATCCTATACTACGATCCTTATACTTGGGGTGTTTCGGTTATAAATTGTAAAACTCGTTTTTACCGAACAAGTTTTTGGCGCCGTTGCCGGGGAGTTGGTAACGGTTGTCGGATTCTATTTAGGACAATTTTTCTGTGTAAAAAGGGGTTGTTAGGGCACACGGTTGTATTTTGACCATAACTTTCGGCTCGAGTGTCCGTTTGGAACGCAGGACCCCAATTCGGAAAGCTCGTTCCGACGCCGACGTAGGCCGTTCAGTGCGTTTTCGAGGTCAAAATCCACTGTTTTCCCCTCCATTTTGGCCCTAGAAGATTTCAACACGTTTTTTTTTACCGTCCTAGTGCCTTTTCTGTTTTAAATTTTTCGTAGGTAGGTTTCTTTTCTTGTTTCTGTTTCTAGATCCTTTTCTAAATTCGAAAATAAGATATTAATAAAAAAAAATAAAAAAATTATATAATAATAATAATAATAATAATAAAACCTTCAACGCAGCGTTCACCCATCAACGAACGCCCGTCGCCTTATCTTTCTTCTCAACGCCTTGATTCGATTACTCTCAACAAGCGTTCACTTCACGAATCCTCTCTCGAACAGCGCCCACTTACACTCGAACGCCGGTTGATTCACCCCTAAAATTCCACTTTTCTTTTCTCTGCTCTTTTATCTTTCTACACTTCTAAATCCTCCAATCTTCTCTAAACTCGTTCTCATCAACCCTAAGGTTGATTTTTTTCCTTTTCTTTCTTCCGGTTTATGCAAACGAGAAGTAAGAAGGACCGATCTTCGATCACGAACTCGAACGATCTATCCTAAGAAGGAGGCTTTTCCCGATCTTGACGCCATGGCGGATCAAGATCCACCAATTCCAAATCCCGATCCCCAAGCTCAATTAAAACTATTTCGCAAAAATGCAAGCTTTGCAAAGAACAAAGAGAATCAACAAGGCGGCATAAATCAACAACTTCAACAATTTAGACAAAACCAAATTTTTAATCAATCGAACCAGGACCCTACACCCCATATCTAAATCAAGATTTTCTCGAGGGGCATAGACCTATTCGTCCTCCCGACATGGGAGGAGTGAATTTCGATCTAAAGAACGGAGTAGTTGCTCTAGTTCAGAATAGCTCTTTCCATGGTACTGATCAAGAAGATCCACACGACTTTTTATCCACATTCGTACAAATCTGTGAAGCAGGCCATTATCCTGGTGTTGATTCTGAAATAGTCAAGTTAAAGCTATTTCCTTTTGCTTTGAAAGGTGAAGCAAGTCGGTGGTTTAAATCGTTGGCACATCATTCTCTCCATACATGGAATGATGTCAAAAGAGCCTTCGCTCTTAAGTGGGTTTCACCAGGCAAGATTATGGAGATGACACGGGAAATAGCTACGTTTGAGCAGTTGGAGGATGAGACTGTTGGCAAAGCTTGGGAGAGATTGAATCTCTTGATGAGGAAATGCCCCAATCACGGATATAGCGAGACATGAGTTCTTCGGAAGCTGTTCTATAGAGGTGTCTCTCAACCTAATAGAGACTATCTTGACTCCACAGCTCATGGATCCTTCTTAGGGGGAGGTGATGAGACTGCCTACAGAGTGGCTGAGACCATCGCCAAGAACAATATGTGGTCGACTCCCAAGAAGACCAATGTTGTTAAGAAAGAAGGTACTGCAAGCAATCCTGATACAAAGCTGTTGGTTGCTCAGATGGAATTGATAAGCAAGCAGCTGGCCAATCTTCAGACGCAGCCTTCTGATCTTGGAATGCAGGTAGGAACGGAGATAACGGAAGAAGTAAATTTAATGGATAATCAAAACCAACCCTTCCGAAACTTCAATCAAAGCCAGAACTACTCAGGATTTCAACGACAAAACTTCAATCAAGCCAAGTTACCACCTGGCCCTTCAAATTCGAATTCTTTCAACTCAAACTATCAAAGGACAACTCCTAACTCCCAAAGGCCTCAAGGAGGATGGAACCAAACTCAAAATCATACCACCTCATGTGTCCCTCAACACAAATTTGATGAGCTGGTAGACATGGTGAAGACTCTGTCTACTAGTGTTAAAGCTATTGAGAGACAAGTTGGTCAGATGGCGCATCCCGGCAAGCAAGCAGACCTCACGGTAAACTCCCGAGTTATACCGAGAGAAACCCAAAAGCTGATGTGAATGTTTGCACTGCCATTACACCACAATGGGAGTATGGACAAGAAGAGGAGTTGAATGAAGTAACATTGAGAAGTGGTAACATGTTTGGACCCGGCAAGATGTCGGGAGCGAGTAGCCCCTCCTGACGCCATGAGTTCAGGAGGGGGAAATCAGAAACCACATGCCGAAGAAAGCAACAATGAGGAGCTTAGTGACAATTCTTCGGAGGATGAAAATAATTCTGATAATGAGGAAAGGAAGGAAAGTCAAGGGGCGGTACCCCTGACTAAGAAAAAGAAAGAAAAGTTCGTAAGATGGAAGGATAGGGAGGATGAGGCGATAAAGAATCAAGCTACTGAGGAATGATAAAGCCCTTCCTTATCCCCCAAAAAGGAAAGAGAAAGCCCTCACTAATGACAAGCAGTATGCTGGAGTGAGGAGGATGCTTAGAGACACTCAAGTTAGTATGCCCTTAGCCGAGGTATTAACTGAAATGCCTAAATGCTCTAAGTATCTTAAAGAATTCTGTGGGAGTAAGAGAAAACTTCAGGGGATGGCTGAAGAAGTGCTACGCGAGGATTGCGCGATGGTTTCACAGAAAATTGCTGTTAAGCGAGGTGACCCTGGCAGACCTTCAATCTCCTGTGAGATCGAAGGCCATTTATTCGAAAATGTCTTATGCGACTCAGGGGCCTCTATTAATGTGATGCCATTAAACGTATGCAAAAAGCTCGGGTTAGATAAAAGGATGCGGGAACGCCCGATTTCTCTTCAGATGGTAGATAAATCTAGCCGGACTGCAGCCGGTTGTGTAGCTAATGTTCTCCTTCAAGTTGAACATTTAGTCTTCCCTACCGATTGGGTTATTCTAGACTATCCACCTGATAAGGAGATGCCTCTAATTCTAGGCCGAACCTTTTAGACACTTCTAACGCTCTCATCGACTTACGCAGCGACAGATTACTCTTAGAGTCGGTGACACATCTGTCACCTTCACACGGGGGACACATCCTGAAAGAGCCGTAATTGATGAAATATCGTTTGTCGAAGCTATCTATGAGGATGAAAAAGATGCCTACTTTGAAGAAGCAGAGGAGTTGACAGAGATAGGTGTTTTTGAAGTCATGGACATTGAGGATCCGGCTGACTGCGGACCATCTTCTAATTCATTTCAAGCCGTAGGCATTGACGAGTCATCTTCACTCGCTCACACTGAGCCTGTTATTGAGTTAGAAGCATGGAGATGCCCAAAGAACAAACGATAATTTCAAAGAATCGAGTCGGAAGACTTCATCCTGGTGAAGAAGAAGCTCGATGGGTAGTTGGGACGAGGTAGAATTTTGGAGAGAAGCTACTCATTGGGAAGTAGATGATAGGAAGAAGAGGCGCGTAAGAGCTTAAAGACGAAGAGTTAAGAAAAATGATCGATCACAAGAAAAAGGAAGCAAGTGTTGACCGGAGGATTCCGATGGATGATTTGATCAGTGCACTTTCGGGGTTGAGCCTCGGGAAGATGAGTTATTCTTTAGTCAACCACTCCAAGCTCATAACGAGAAAGGTGGCCCGTTAAAGTCTAGTATTGAGCAACCACCTCATCGATTTAGAGCTCAAACCGCTTCGAAAAACCTTAAGTATATCTTTCTTAAGGATGGAGATAAATTGCCTTTGATCATTTCTTCAAACTCGACCCTGAGCAAGAAGCACGGTGATAGAAGTGCAAAAAAAAGAATATCCTCGCGTTCGGATGGCAAGTGGGTGATATCCGAGGAATCCCCAGATGTATGCATGCATAAAATCCGAGCGGAGGAGGGAGCTAAAAGGTTAGACAACCTCGAGAGAAGGTGAATCCGCATATGCGCAGGAGGTTGTCAAGAAAGAAGTGATAAAGTGGCTTGACATGGGCATCATCTATGCAATCGCCGATAGCGAGTGGGTCAGCCCTACTCAAGTTGTGCCAAAGAAGAAGGCGGAATCACGAAATAAAAGAATGAAAAAGGGAGGAAGTTGCCTTACGACTCGTGACAAAGCTCTGAGTCTCAGTATTGACTATCGTAGACTTAATGAGGTTCCGCCAGGACCACTTTCCCCTACCCTTCATTGACCGGCTTATTGAGCGAGTCGAGTGGTCATAAGTATTATTGTTTCCTTGATGGCTATTCTGGCTACTTCCAGATAGCCATTGATCCTAATGACCAAGAGAAGACAACTTTTACGTGTCCATCTGATACTTTTGCGTTCCGCAGAATGCCATTCGGCCTATGCAATGCACCCGCGACTTTTCAACGGTGCATGTTGGCCATTTTTGATGGACTTGTGGAGCAGTGCATGGAGGTCTTCATGGATGACTTCTCAGTCTACGGCGATAGCTTTGATGAAATCTTAAAGAATCTAGATATGGTACTCCAACGGTGTGTTGAGAAAAATCGGTGCTTAAGCGGGAAAAATGCCATTTTCTAGTAGGCGAAGGAATCGTTTTGGGACATAAGGTGTCCAATCTTTGGTATTCAAGTTGATAAGGCTAAGGTCGAAGCCATTGAAAGGATGACGTACCTAAGGCAAAGTGAAAGAGGTACGAGGTTTTCTAGGTCATGTTGGCTTCTACAGGCGTTTCATTAAAGATTTTTCTACCATCGCCAAGCCTTTGTCAAATCTTTTGAGAGATGATGTAGATTTCTTGTTCGATGCGAAGTGAAAAGAAGCTTTCAATTGTCTAAAAGACAAGCTTATCAGTGCCCCTATTTTAGTTGCACCTGACTGGACCAAGCCTTTCGAGTTGATGTGCGATGCCTCTAATTACGCCGTAGGCGCAGTTTTAGGTCAAAGAGTTGATAAAAGGTTCAGGCCCATTTATTATGCGAGCCGCACCTTGAACCCGGCTCAATGCAATTATACCACAACTGAGAAGGAATTCTTAGCTGTTGTTTTTGCCATTGACAAGTTTAGAAGTTATCTTCTAGGGTCTCAAGTTGTTGTTTGGACCGATCATGCAGCCTTGCGCTACCTTATGGACAAAGCAGATGCAAAACCAAGGTTACTTCGATGGATTCTGATTTTACAAGAGTTTGACCTTGTGATTAAGGATAAGAAAGTTAGTGAGAATATTGTGGCTGATCATTTATCTCGCTTAGTAAATGAGGGTGCAGAGAATCACAATGATATAGGCATTGATTTTCCGACTGAGCAATTCATGAAGCTTGAAACGGTTAGGCCGTGGTATGCTGACTACGTCAACTATTTAGCGAGTGGTCATTTAGAGGATATGACGTATCAGGAGAGGAAGAAGTTCTTTTCTGACCTAAAATATCTCGTGTGGGAGGATCCTTATTTGTTCAGGGTTTGAAAAGATGGGTTGCTTAGAAGGTGTGTTCCGGAACATGAGCAATGGGATATTCTGGAGCAATGTCATAGTGGTCCCACGGGAGGACACTATGGAGCACCCAAGACAGTTGCAAAAATCCTCCAAGCTGGATTCTACTGGCCGACTCTGTTTAAGGATGCAGAAGCCTTTTGTAAAGGTTGTGATAGGTGCCAGAGAACTGGACGGCAGAGTAGTAGGATGGAAATGCCACTTAAGCCCATTCTTGAATGCGAAGTTTTCGACGTTTGGGGCATAGATTTTATGGGACCCTTTCCATCTTCATGTGGTAATAAGTATATCCTCGTCTGTGTGGATTATGTTTCCAAGTGGGTCGAGGCCATAGCTACTCAAACTAATGATCACAAGGTTGTAAAGAAATTCTTGCAAAAGAATATCTTTACTAGATTCGGCTGTCCGAGAGCACTCATTAGTGATGAAGGTACTCACTTTTGCAACGCGCCGCTTGATAAAGTTCTTGAAAAATATGGTGTCAAACATAAGATTGGCACACCATATCATCCTCAAACTAGTGGCCAAGTCGAGGTAAGCAACCGGAGCCTGAAAAGAATTTTGGAGAAGACCGTGAACAATAATAGATCTAATTGGAGTCTTAAGCTGGATGACGCATTGTGGGCCTATCGTACTGCATTCAAGACCCCGATGGGCACGTCACCCTTCCATATGGTTTATGGCAAAGCTTGTCATTTACCTGTCGAACTTGAACACAGAGCTTTCTGGGCAATTAAATTCTTAAATTTCGATAGCCAGCTCTGTGGGGAGAAACGGTTGTTACAATTGAACGAGCTCGACGAATTCAGACTCAGAGCGTATGAGAATGCTAAGCTTAGTAAGGAAAGAACGAAGATACTCCATGACGCTAAGATCAAGGACCGAGAATTCAAAGTTGGTGAAATGGTTTACTCTATAATACTAGACTTCACCTGTTTCCGGGTAAACTCAAGTCTAGATGGTCTGGTCCCTTTGAGATTCTCGAGGTTAATCCGAGTGGAGTAATTACTTTGAATGGGTATGGTAATCAAGCTTTTAAAGTGAATGGTCATCGACTTAAGAAATATTTTGGGCAACCAAAGGAAAAGCCTGAGACTCTTTATTTCCAAAGAAGAGATGAGAGTACAGATGTCTGATTTGTGAAGAGATTCCATCTTATTTATTTGAGTCGATGATGACATTCCTACCTCTACTGTGAGGAACCTTCTCCGAGACCCCCGAGCGAGAGTTAGCACACCTATGCCTATCATCCGCAAGAACAAGAAGAAGAGAGTCAGTGTAGTTTGGAGAGAAAAGTTTAATGATCTTATAGCACACTTGACTTGTTGTTGTGGTGAAAATCATTTCCCTTGATGCTCTCGATTACGATCATCGAGGTGGCGGTAGTCAAACCAAAGTGGCCCGATCCGGGTTGATTCTTGAACTTTGTGTCAAGCTATTGACATTAAAAGAGCGCTCCTAGGAGGCAACCTAGTTTTCTTTGTTTGTTTTCTTTTCTTAGGTTGTTTTATTGTTTTAGACATAATACTTTAGTTGATTTTGTGTTGATGGTTATTCCTCCTACATTCATTGTAAGTGTTTTGTGTTATGTGTTGCTCATATACCCCGTGTACCCCGAGATTATATGGTATGTCGAGTGTGGCAGATACTTTTGAGCAGGTTCACAAGCTTTGATGTCCAGTGTTGTCTATTCGAGTTGTCGCGGTATATTCATGCTCCGGCCTGACCTCTGCCAACTTTCATCCGACAACCACTGTTGAAACCAGCTAAGTTTTCTTTTTCTTTTATTCTGCACATTCTGAGGACATAATGTGATTTAAGTGTGGGGGGTAAATTGGGTATGTTTTCATGCTATATCCTTTGAAATATGAGTGAATGTTAAATTTTCCACTAAATTTAAATTTTTGTTAGTCTCGAGCATATGGTTGAAACTGAATGCTTGCTAGTTGTAGTTTTCTAACGATGATAGTATGTGACTTAGTGAGATAATTATAGCATGTCTTTACTTTCATGGAGCTAGTATTCATTCTTCACGTTCACGAGAGCCTTTGATTTTGAAGCAAGATTTTTGAACTATATCCTTTCATTGTTTTAGTGATTTATCTTAGGAAGGTCAGTATAGTAACACCTTAGTTAGACCGTGTCTTTGTGAATATCATAAAGTTTGAATGTGATAGTGAGATGTAACTTATGTCTTAAAAAAGAATGAATAAGCAATCATAATAAATACGTTTGTCGGAAGCTGGTCGATGATTGGAGTGAGGTAGGGCATTATCTCGAAATGTCATATACCACTATGATGACCAAAAGCTCACGACAGTCAGGAGAAGCTACCTTATGATTTGAGTAAGGTAGGGTGTTATCACAAAACATCCTATTCTACTATGATGGGTAAGAGCTCATTCTGATATGCGTCGAAATTGAAAATTTTGGAAATGATGAGTAAAAATAAAGTGAAGTCTTTGTTATCATGGATCTTATACCCAGTAGAACCGCATGATATGCTGTAGGGATTATCCTACTGAGTGCGTGGGAAGGCTTGAGTGGAGCTATTACTGTCTATACCTAGGATAGTCATTGGAATTTTTGAAAGGATATTTCTTTGAAAGGCTTGTTAAGATTGAGAACGGCTTGTCACACTTACACGAATCTATCTACGTGTTGGTATCATTTGCTATAGTTGTTGTATCTTTTGTTACGTGAGTTAGAGATCTATGTGGATTATTTATAAAGTTGAGCTATAGTTTTGATTGTTTTGTCCGAGGACGTACAAAAAGTTAAGTGTGGGGGAGTTGTTAAGGCCATATTTATATGATTATTAAAGGTTTATTTCATTATTATTTTCCCCACATTTGCGTAATTTACATGAGAATTAAGGGTTTAAGTGTAAATATTGAGTAAAGATGATTTTAAGATGATTGTATGCAAAATTGATGATTTTAAGTGTTGATTTAATGGAATTATTATTAGTTGAGTTTTATTACATTTTTGCATTGTTTATTTATCATGTAGGTGTTAATTTTCGTGCATATAAAAAGGATTAAAGGAGGCTAAAGTCGAATTATAAGAGATAGAGTTGGAATTGGCTTGAAGAAATTGGATAAGGATGAAGAAATCAAGTTCAAGTCGATCCAGACGGAGTCCAGACGAGCGTCCACTTTCCGTCCATTATGAACGGGCATTTGGTGAAATGGAACGTGCGTTCGAAGTGCCAAAATCAGAACAGAGAGTCCAACCGCAGTCTGAACGAGCGTTTGATTCGCATCCAAGTCGAGTGAACGAACGTCCATTGAAGCAGACGAGCGTCCGTTGCCGACTTAGTCATAACCGACTCAAAACTCTATATATAGCAGCAGCCTCTTAACCCTAATTCATACCACATAATTGAGATCACAACTTTACACCAAAAAGCTGCGGCCACAAGCCTTTTTACGCAGAGATGAACTTCTCCAACCCAACAATCATCTTCAACATGATTGTTGGCTAAAAGCCTTCTGCAAAGTGAGTCGACGGAGGAAGCTCATCAACAACAAAACCAACTAGAGAGTTCGATACTGGATGTTTAGTGAGTTTAAGATTTAGTTTTTCATCACTTTTTAACGCTGTTTTACATTGCCATGTTTTGTTGAATTATCAATTCTATGAAACGATCTATTTATCTATCTTTATGCTTGAATAAATTTACGAAAGTCTGTTTATTTGAGTTCTCTTTCGTTTAAGTGATGCGTCTAATCATGTTATAAGAGATTAGGCATGTTTAGTTGAGTAAGAGTTTGGAAACGATCTCGTGATCCTGTTTTGATTGCATGTTTGGTTTGTTTGAAAAGACAAAGCGAAACCTTAGGAATTTGATTAAAGATATTTGATTGAATTCGTGATAAATCACTACTAAAAACTATGTCTTTTTAATCACCGTCTAGTTGGATTGTTGGTTGATAAGTGGAGTCCGATTGCCTTCTTTGTGTTTTCCTTTACTTGTTTGAATCAAATCGTTTGCATAAGTTTAGTTTAAGTTCTAGTTTTTAAACCATTAGATTTCCGCAACTTTTACGCAATTTTACATTCGATCGTAGTTGGACGCTCGTCCTCGATAGCGTAACGCCCATCCGTTAGCTTTAGTTTCTGCACTTCGTTCACTTTAGTGAACGCTCGTCCATCCTTACATTTTCTTATTTTTCAGCTTGTTTTATTTCTGTTTTAGTTTTAGTTTTGGGTTCGGTTCTTAGGTTTATTCCTTAGGTTTTAGTTAGTTTCAACCTTAGTTTAGTTAATAATTGTGACATAATCGATAGAATAATTGTTCCTTGATCCGATAAACATTCCACTCCCTTAGGACGACCCGTTAACATCCTATACTATGATCCTTATACTTGGGGTGTTTCAGTTATAAATTGTAAAACTCGTTTTTACCGAACACGGTGTCCACCAACAGCCGTTTGGAGAACACGTTGGAAGATTGTGGCTACTCATCCAACTATTGGTAAGTAGATCTAAACCCCCTTGTAGGAAGTTTAGATCCTTTATTTATGATATGTAGTTTATAGATCGTGATCCATCCGCTGCGCAAAGATCTGTTATTGTACAGATTTGAGCTCTTACATCCATCAAGAACAACATGAGAGAATCTCTTAAGAACAAAACCTCTGCTCTGACACCAATTGTTGGTCCCTTGGAAAGTCTTTGGACAAGTTTATAGGGGGTGAATAAACATTTCCATTAAAAACTTTTTCTTGTGTTTAAGCAACTCAGCTGAATTATAGTCTACTGACATTCAAGTCTACTGAGTCAATGCAACGGATTAAAAAGTTAAAGCCTTTTCTTGTTGTTCATAAAATAGATGCACTAAGTTGTAAGTTAGAAGATTATGTGATATACTTGCAAAAATATAAAGTGCAGAAAGTAAATACGAAAATAAAGAACACAAAGTTTATAGTGGTTCCGGGTTGTATAATCCCTTAGTATACTCTTCTCCTATGATATTGGAGGAATTCACTAGAAATCTTTGAGGTATAGTTACAAAAGTCCAAAGAAGAATTTCCTGGAGTAATAGTTATGGCTACACAATCTGAATACTAAGATAACATGTATATTGATTCTTCTGCAAGTATTCCACTAGTCCCTGAAGTGTTGATTGCCTCTTCACCAGCTTCACTACACTCAACAGTTTTTGATACTTCAGCAGGTGTTTCTCTGTGTTCAGAAACCTTTTTTAAACAAAGAAATGAATCAAGGAAGTGATTCAACTTGGAAGTCTTCAAGTGTAGATACTGGATAGATCTTGAAAAGATTGAAGTCTTGAAGATTTTTGGATTTGGCATTGTAAGCTTAGCTGGTAGCGGTAAAAGAGCTCAGCAGTGCAAAGTAATGGCTCAATAAACTTCGTGTCTTATTGCATTTTCGGGTTGCATGAGTCCTTCATTTATAGTGGAAAATCCATTGTTAAAATTTGAATTTTGAAATCAGCCGTTGTTGGATTTTACTCAATATTCTTCTGAAATTCCCTACTACAAGATTTGAGTCATTTGATTTGGCTCTGAAATCCTTGAAACGTACAATAAATTTCCACCATTGATTGACTGAATAATCCAATAGAGTATATTGATACTTATCTTGAATTTCTTCTGGAATAATTCTTGAAACATTTTGAAAACATATAAAATAAATTGTACTAACTCAGCAGTGCATTTATGATCTGGGTCTGCTGAGTTGAACAGTAGGTCAGTTGTCTTCTTGGTTTACTGAAGTGCTTGACTGAGGCACAGCTGACTAGATTTTTCATCTGATCTTTATTTTTGTGAGATCAGAGTACAACATATTTTCAATATAACTAAGTCTCTTTCATCACTTAACTTTTTGGGAACTTATACTTTCAATACAAGATCTATAAGGACATTCTAGACCATCACAGACCTATCTGAATTCTACCATTATAGTCTTGGCTTAGCCTCAATACTGAGTATGTACCCTCAAACTTCAGTTTTCTCTACTAAGTTTTAATCCTCAGCAACTATTGAGTTTGAACCCTCGGCCTTCAGCACAGCAGGATCATAGACACTCTATTTCAAAAACCAAAGCTGGTCTACTGAGATCCTATTAGCTGACTATACCAGCTCTTGTTTGATCAAAGCTATACAAATATCAAACTCAAATAAACCTATAAATTAAGTCTAAACATCTTTTTGCTTGGATCTGTAACAGCTAGTATGACACTCATTATTATAACTTAAATTATTTATAACAGTATGTAATATAGCTGACGAGAAAACAAAAATTAATCATGTCGTTGGTAGATATGTCCCGGAGATTATGGGAATTGGACTTGGTCTAGTGATAAAAATAAGTACACATCCTATGTGACGCCCCGTTCCAGATACCGTGTCCTTATCCGGAATTGAACGCCCGGCACGTATATAATTTAATATTTAAATCAATTATATACGTAAGTCTTACGTAATTACATCAGATTTATAGCGGATTTGAAACGACATGGGAGAAAACTTAAACGACCTACAAAGTCGTACCGACTAAAGAAAAGTAAATGTCGTTTCCAACAACATTTATCGGAAATAAACGTAAAATAGTCTAATTACAAGTTCACTTGAAAGATCAAAAGTCTAATGAACAGAACAAAAGTATCATCCTCTCCTTTCTCGAACCATCAAAAGAAAACAATAAACAAAACTTTCAAAAGATGCCATAAGCTTACTCCTCATAATAAACATCTTCGTCATGGTAACCTGCATAACCTTCTCGGGTGGGAAACATACATACAAATAAAGGGGTGAGTGCATAAGCACTCAATAAAGGGTAGAAGCACCGAATTTAAATCACGTAATAACATATAAGTTATCATTACTACCACGTATATATAGAGATTTGCTCCCCTCTAGAAGTCTCACTAATAAAACTCAACCAAACAATTAAGGGGTTTGTTACACACAAGGTCTAAGGACACTTTGCATGGTGAGAATGCACAACGACATATCCTCAGCTCCTCATATGGCACGGTTGCTACCCATGTGAGAGACTACCCAGTCCACGCAGCGGCTACCTTTGTGGAGGGGTAATGGTCCCAAGCTACGAAACAAAAACGTGCCTTACCAAAGACCAATGTGTTTTATCTTTTAGACTCCAAATGTGTAAATGTGTATTTAAATCTAACCACCTATGTTAATTAAACATGAATGCTTCCCTAATGACTTCTAGTCCTATACCATACTACACTATACTACCTATCACATTGCACAGAAAGTGATGGCTACTAAGCACAACACCCCACATAGCTAAGAGTTGTCTTCCGGTGATCACGTGTTTCTCCCCGCAGAGGGTCTCCGCACGGTGCTGTGCCAAATACACCAGAAGTCATACCCAAAACTATGTCATATTCCAAATAAGGCTTATCACAATACACACTTAATCAAAGAGAGCAAACAATATACAACACAATACCCTTATACTTATTACATCATCTATTCTAAAAAAGAGATATTATAATGATACACCTATATATATTTAGACACACATATATACTACAGTTGCATTTTTATTTTATTTCTTTTTGTCTTTTCTAGAAACAAAAGAACAACATATATAACATGTATATATTTTCTTTCAAAACCTGTCGGCAGCATGCATTTGGAAAACTCCATGAACCTAAAATTAATCACAAATAAAATATAATTTAAAAGAAACTATATCCAAACCAAAAGCAAAATAAATAAAACACAACCTAAAATGAAGCCCTTTTTTTGTAATCATCAGTCGAAAAGAACAGGAACAGCTTTTGCATTTTTTTCCTAATTCCCTTTTGTTCTCGAAAGAGGGAAAGTACTACCTATCAAGTACTAATTTACAAAACATGATCAAAAGAAGACACAGTAAAAACAAGACTTATGTCAAACAGAACGAGAAATAAAAGAAACAAAAACGACACAAGCAACAACATAATTAAATACGGTTGAACACCCCTTTATCTTTTAATTTGTAGAAACTTTGAATCAAAAAGCCGAATTTTAATTTTAAAACAACTATTGTGATTTCTTTGATTTCTACAACAAAACAACAACCTACGATTAATCTAAAGCATCTAATCAAGCCTAATTGCTTAAAAAGACTCAAGAACCTTAGAGTCCAAAAGAGGGATTTTTGATTTACCTTTTCGTTTATGATGATTCTTATACCAAATCGTTCGCCTTGTCGCGGTGATCATCGTGGTATAAATTATCTGAAAAACGATAACTCGGATTAGGCTCCTAGGCAAAGATTCCGTCAAGTACTTCTCTTTCCTCTCTTCTCTAAACAGTCGTTGCTTTCTCTTTTTTTTTTTTTACGCAATCGAACTAATGCAGTGTGGTAGGGATTACGGGTATTTATTTATCATTAACTCCCTAATTGTCCGAAATTAAATAAAACCAAAATAGAAATTCTAGGTTTATTTTAAAAAACCCAAGAATTCCGATTGCACCCTTTCTCAAAATATACGGATATTACATCCTAGTATTTACCAGGGTTGATTGTCATTTCCTATTTCCCAATATGATAAAAATCATATCCAGTTTCTCCAATAAAAAAATAAATAAAAAATATCGGGAGATAAGTCTGAATTGCTTATTCGTTTGGCTAAATAGAAATAGACAAAAACAGTATATGGAAAGAAAAAAAACATCATTTACCGGCCGCATATTAAGATGTAACATGAACAATGAAAGTTATAGCTGGCTTATGTACACCTAACTCAAATGTACACCTAACTCAAAGATGTGTGGAGTATGATTGAGTTGAATCATTCTACAATGCAGAAATATCAAGTCCATTAGTGCTCATTAGGAGCTTAGATGAATAGAAGGACTATTCCTAGATACCCTTCACCCCACTTGAAAGAAATAGCTACCCAACTTCAGCAGCTCGTTTTAATTTCCCATTAAATTACACTTTTGTCTTACCTAACCAACGAAAATTAAACCAATAATTGCAGGGGCTGAATAATACTTTTTTCTTTGGTATTATCTATTTGATCAATCATTTCGTCGTATTACCGTCGATAATTGACACCATTCAATATGTCTTGTTGTATATGTATTTTGTCGTTATGGTTTTGGACCTTTTGGTGGAAAATATATTGTTCTACCTATGTATGCGCATTTCTAGGATCTGGTAAATTTTATCAGGAAGAGAAGCGTTAAAGGCGTATAGCATTAAATAAGTCTAATATTATACGCATGGCTCTACGTCGTAAGTATCAAATAAAAGCAAACTAAAGCTAAAAAGACTCGGGTAAAAACATAAAAGCTACTATGAGCGGATATTAACCATACTAAAGATGGATAGTTAAATTACAACGACGAAAAACCCAAAGACTTACAAAATACGAGATCTTAAAAGTAAAGGTACAACAAGTCTAAGTAAAAGAATACAACTAGTCTAGTCTGCAAACAACATTTACAAAGAAATAAACTAAAAGTTTAGTCAAGACTTCAATGTCTTCAAAAAAGTCATCATCTACACTTGGTCAACCTGTTCGCCTTTCTCACCCCACAATGCATACAAAAGAAAATGCAAAGGAGGTAAGTACAAAGTACTTAGTAAAAGTGAGAAGCTACGACAACAATTAAGATTTATAAAGAAAAGATATTTAATCGTTTAGTTGTTTATGTATGACCGACTCAATCAGGGTTCATTTCATGTCCATCAACATGAATTGACTAAACGTTACTACTTAGCTTATCGTGTTTACAACCGCACTCAAGGGGCACTACGCGCATCCACCTTAGCGAGTCCTCCGCACTTAGGGTCATTATGACCACGGAGTTCTTCCACCTCGGGGACACTCTTTTGCAACATATTAGTGGATCACACCAATATCCACGAAGTCTAGAAAAGGTAGAAACTCGATAGCACGCACACCTCACCTGGTGAGTCCCTCCGTGCTAGGGTTTTTTGACCTCTGAGTTCCTTCACCTTCGAGAGGTAGCACATGCATCGCGATTTTGCACAGTGCACAGCCAAGAGAGACATGTTGTTTAATCTTTTACTAGTCAAATCGTTGATTATTAGGGTGATTAACTAGCCACCTAAGTGTTTTCAAATAATCTCCTCACACAAACTACTCTCTTCCTAGACCACTAGACACGGACAAGTCTAGCAATTACACAGACATTGATGAATACTAACTCATCAAAAGCACAAGCCTATCATGCTCTTCCGGCGGATCCGAACTTCAACTCCCTTTAAAGTACATTCGGTGTTTTAACCGAGCGAATCGAAGCTCAATTCAGGCTTGTTCCGGTTTATAAAGTGTTAACATATCACGTTTAAAGGTTTATAAGTGATAAACGTACTTAAAAGGTGAACAACACCCAAACGCCCGTTTAAAGACATGGGCGCCCGTCTGGAACCTCTGGGCGCCCATCAAAAGCGGGCGCCCGTCCACTTTCCCCGAGACGCTCGTCCACCCTAAGACGGCTACAACTGAATGTATAACACCTCGAGACGCCCGTCCAGAGAAACCAGGCGCCCGTCGAAATGTGACAAAGCGGATGCCCGTCAGAGAGAGCCAGACGCTCGTCCACCTGGGTTCGACTAGAACCCTAAAATCTTCAAGTTCGATCCAAATCAGTTTCTAACCCAAAAATAACAGCAATTTAGACATAGTAAAACATAAATAAACATATCTAACCATTCCAAGAACACCTATGATCCTTGATCAACGAAAAACACATCTTCTAGCATTAAAACATCTTAAACACCTTAAAACTTGATCTAAACCTTATAAGCGATAATTGGAATCATAGGAAGAGCCTCTTACCTTAATTGCCTGCAACACCGACTGACAAAACACCCAACAAGCGCAACAATTGTTGATCCTCAACCCCAAAACCTATGTGATCAACAAGAAACCCTAAAATCCTATTTCTTCTTTGAAAACCGAAACTGAAAGAGGCTGAAAAACGGAAGATTACCTGGTCTTACTGCCATGAAACTATTTTTAGATTAATCTACGCTTCAAGACGATCGTTTCGACTACTCACGGCTGCGAAACAGAGCTACGGATTAAAAGATATGAATTTTTCAAGAATCGAACTCTACGAATACCGAAAACTAGGGTTAAACCGAAAACTTACGAAATTGAGAGATGTTGTTTTCCAAAGTTGCGTCTCCTCGCGCTGATCACTTTTCTCTCCTGCGTCATCTTGATCAGATGAACGGATTGATCACACGGTTCTTCCTTTTATTTCGTTTTCTTCTTCTGTGTTGCTTCTTCTCCATGCCGTTCCATCTTCTTTCTTTCTTTTTTTTCTGAATTATGCGTCCCACACAATGAATAAAATTTGGGGATTTATTTCTTTTTATAGCCATTTAATTAAAATCATTAATTAAATAACTAAATCCTTTTAATTAAACAAATAGGATAAATAATAATTAAGTCGTCGTGGGTATGACCAATTACTAATTTACCCTTTCTGAAAAGTCGGGATGTTACATTCCTTCCCCCTTAAGAGGAGTTTCGTCCTCGCAACTCGAATGTAACCGAGAGGTACTTGAACTCTGGACTTGAGAAGCGTTTCGTCTCCTAACTCGTACAGTCTTCTTCTTCTTCCATCTTCCCAACTCTTCTGCTTGTCTTGGTGCAATTTGGGGTTGCGACGGTCCACTTCAATCTCCTCGTTGACTTGCTGTATCAAATCTGGCCTCGTATTCTGTTGTCGCTCCACTTCATCCCAGAAACTCGTGTTGCTCTATCTCTATCTTCATGAAAGATCTCCAGCAGATATTGTTCTGTTCTTGTACTTCTTGGTCGCTCCGAGAGGAACTGCAATTGTCATCTAGAGGTTTCCATTCTTCATTGTCCTTCCCAATCCTCCTTTTCGGAACCCCAAGTGATTCCGATGCCAGCGGTTGCCATCTTCATCTAACTCGTGACCAATGGCTGGTTGGTTCGACCACTCATTTGTAATCAAAACCCTTTGGATCTTCATCTTGTTTCTTCATGAACTCATCAACCGACTCGAATCTTGGAATCATCGGTTTACCACTCTTTGCTTGCTCCTGCCGACCTATGTCACTGAGTGCTTGAGCTTCCCAACCGACTCACGACTCACTGGCATACTTGACTTCTTTCGATCTCAACTTCCTCAAGGCACCATGAGCTTGCTGATGAACTGCAAGGATCCCGGCTAAAAGACTTCTAAGACTAATTGGGGATGGAGAACATGCATCTGCCATCCTTTCTCTCTGACGGTCTGATCCAATCCTCGTGTCAATTAGGGTTAACTTGGAAAGTAAAAGAAGTTGAAAAGTAACAAGTTGAGTACCAGGGTGGTATGTCAACTAGGTAAGCCAAGAAGGGTACAATGCACTTGAAATAAGAAAGGTTGCTTGGGTTACAAGCAAAACAAGAAAAATCGCGTCGGAGAAAGTTGAAGTTGGTTCGGAATGAAGAAAGAGGCCTCAGTATCATAACAAAAGTTGGCCACTAGAAGGACAACAAAGAACACCCTTGAGATGAAGTTCTTTTAAGAGAGTGGAATTCTGCAAGATACGGTGGTCTACAAATACTTTAGAGGCAACTTGAAAGGATGGTAATAGGATTTCGTATAAACCTTTAGAAAGTGGAGACGTTAAAGGAAACATCACCAGATGGACTTGAAGATATTCTCAATGTATGAAAAGAGAACACCGAGCTTGAGAACATTAAGAAAGTGACCTTGATTGTTAATCATTTGGTTAACAAAGATGGATGTTAGCGGACTAGAAAAATCTTGATTCACATGAGTTCGTAAAGGAAACATCACACAACGGAAAAGCGAGTAAAGGTGCAAGGTCGAGCACGAAGGAATAGAAAGATAGAAATCAAAAGAGAGCAAGAATTTCATCATGAAGGAGCCATGGAGACAAAACGAGTACACCAAAAGGTCTCAGAATAAGATAAACACTAGTCAAGAAGTGTCCAAGTTTGCAATAGTCAATGAGAGGTTATTACGAGATTTAAAAGAAATAGAATTTTTTCCCAAGAAATTGTAAGGGAACACCAAAAGTTTGAATAAATAAGCGTCAAACAAGATTTTGAATGAAGGGGAAACGATACTAAAAAAAATTGTCGAATAAGGTTTGATTTCAAAGAATTATTTCAAACCTTCAAAGGAAGTTTAACGATCATTGACGATTCAAATAAAAGGTTCAAGGTTGCACTACTCGAGAGGAATAGTACATTGCCAAGGAATAAATGCTCAAAGTTAAAATAAAATAGACTTTCAACCGGTGTAACAAAATTGGAATAGAAACGCCAAACAGAAAGTGGGAAGTCAAAATGATGTATATGGCGGTTCATGGCTCTAAATGGCCCGAAAGAGATTTAAAACTGAAGCGTACAAGGTACAATAACCTGAAATGGAGATCAAAAGTTTAGGAACTCAAACGTCGATTGGCTAAATAAGTTCGGAAGGCATCTTGAAAAATTTTGCCTTCTGCTTGAAACTAGTTTAGCAAAAATTGATAGAAGGTTAAAGATAAGTAACTGGAAAAGAATGCCATGATAGGCTTAAAAATTGACCAGCAAAAGAAGATATGCATACCTTAAAGGAACAGGCAGCATTAGGTGAAATAGTAACAATATCGACACTACCCTTAGGAGGGGAGGGGAGAATAAACACAAGTAAAAGAATGTTCGACATTAAAAGGTTCAAACAAACTTTGAATTTGCATGAATGATGGGAGTGCGACAATTTAGAACTTTGAAGAGAGTTTGTTTCGTGATTTGGAAAAGTGAGAAGGTAAGAACTTGTTTAGAAGAAGGGCTTAATGCGATATGTTTCTGAGGTAATTCATGACAACAAGCCGAGAGGATTTGTTGAGTTTAAAGATATCAAGTGAAGGATTACATGAGAAACAAATTACCAGAAAAAGTATAACTACAAAAGAGCACGAAAAGGGTCTTAACATCAAGCATGGCATGTTGGAGGATAGCATCTTGGTTCTCGTTTAACACTGCAAAAAAAACTATAACGTTAGCTTTATAAGCATCCTACTAAAAGGTTTAACTCAGGAAGAGATCAAACTTCGGGGAACTCCTAAACATAACAGTCGTAACTTACTACCCTCTTAGCCCAAACTCTAAGTCAAAGAGGTGAAAATTCCTTTTTGGTTGCTGTGTAAGGTTTTTACTCTGGGTCAGACATCATCAATTTGTACAGAACAAACGAAGAAGAATTTGAGAACAATCTAAAGAGAAAAGATTTAGATACCAGAGTTTTCCAGGTGATATAAAAATATTAGAATTTTTGAATGAAAGTAAGTTGGTCAAAAACAGTTATTTCTGACGATTGCACAAGCTGCCAGAATTTTGAGATTAATAAACACTGTGTTGAATTGCAAATCGAGATCAAACGAAAAAGAATCTGAACTTAATTCCAAAATAGAAGCTGTAGATAAAATTGTTGTCTGCAATATATCAAAAATTCAGGTCATTTGAAGATGTTTAACCTGTTCAAAACAGAAGAAGAAGTGAAGGTGCTGCTGCAGATTTTCTGGACAGAGTGTCCTGTATAAACATGAATTTTCTGAACAATCCATAATGATTGACGAGTTGATGTAAAAAGAGAAATTGTAGATAAGACAGTAATATACTTTGCTGAAAATTTGCAGAATTTTTGGAGTAGGGGAAGACAGTCTTATGTTAAAGGGAAAACATGGGAACAAAAGCATTCACTCATGTTGGGTAAGTCCAAACACGAGGACAATGAAAAGTATGTGCCAAAGTAAGAGACCTTTAACACTATGAGTTGAAACGACTGAGGAGTACTTGGAAATAATAGAGTTACACATGGAGTTCGTGTAGAACCAACTCAAGCAAAGCAAAGGTCAAAGAATGTTGATGAACTCAACCAAGTGATAGTGAAAGAGAAAGTGGGGACTTGTAGAAAGTGAATCAAATATCATTCTCTACAAAGTTAGGCCAAGATAAAAGTAAACTTAGATATTCATGTGTAGAGAAGGTGAAGAGATTTCAATAGGGAAAGTAAGGAAAAAGGAAATCAACCAAGAGGACCTCGACTTTAAAGTGTAGGCATAAGACTCCGATCCCAAAGCTTTACTTAAGGGGTTTCACTTAACCCTATGTGACAAGCTACGGTTTGGAGCTTCAAAAGAAGAAAGAGTTTCTACTAAGGATACTAGAAGGAACAAAACCTGAGGTGATCACATGAAAGATGTGAACTGAGAACTCTGTTAGGTGTGATGCCCGAAAGACAATTTTGTAATTGTTTTATTTAATAAATGAAATGATATTATTATTCATATTTATTATTCTCATAATCACCGATGTGACAATAGTATTTACACTACAGAAAACCCTAAGTATATCGTTTATGTAATCACTTAACTTAGTGTATGGGATATACACGGGAGGATTGAGTTAGTGAAGATGTACTTAAAATACAATTAGCCCGTAGTGAAGTTAATCGAGAGTATCGGGTCTCTCCTTTAACGTGCTATTAATGCGCCCATAACACAATAGGTGTGATTGTCTTATCCGGACTTTCGGTTAAGAGAACCTAATGGGGCATTTGTATATGATAGATATATCATATAGGGCTGGACCGATTTGATTAGAGTTCACGATATAATTCCGTAATCGAGAATTCTTATCGAATCAATGGATGATCATATTTATGGATATATCTTAATCTGAGGTGATCACGATCCAAGCCGCTTGAATCATTATGAAGTTTGACTTGACGGTTAAGGATTACACCGAGTCTGTGGTCCGAATTACCCCATCTTGGCATTGTCTTTGGATTGAGTGAGTAGTACGTGTTATCACAGATCACGGAATCCATTCCTTCCATTTTACGGAAGTAGATAGACGATTCCCTTATTTGTTAATCCTAGAAACCGATCGATCCATGGAGTTCATATTACACCGATTAGCTACCGGTGAGTTGTATGAATTAATTGATCACTAGGGGTTAATGGTAAATAAGGATAAGAGGTTCTAAAAGGGTTAACGGTAACTTCCCGATTTAGAATGAAGCGATCTATGGAGGATTAATCCATATGTAATGATTATATCAATGGGACGCTTATTATTATTCTCGTGAGGAGATAAATGTAATCTCATAATCGGAGGAGTGCGATCACGGGATTATGGTGGCATATTCTGTGATTGATTTATCAAATATAATTATTACATTCGTAAGATAATTATTTATTTGATTTATTGGAGCATTGATTATTAGTCCATGGTCCCCGACGTGCCTCCTAATATAGCATAGCTATTCTCGGACGTCGAATCCTAATAATATTAATTTAGTTCTTGTTGGACTTTATTAAAACGATATTTGAATTAATTGTTTAGTTGGACTAAATAATTAAATACATGGAAAAGACATTTTTCGTGGACTTGGCCCGAATTGGTGTGTTGACCAATTTTGACCCAAATTGGTCAAATATGCGTGGACTTTGAATTTGAAGGAAAAGGTGTGCATGTTATATTATTTAATTATTAAGGAATTTGTTTTCTTGGATAATTATTTAATGTGTGATTTATCTTTTATTTGTTAAATGATAAATCATGGAATATTGGATAATATATTTATTTATCCTAATTTGTTTGGGATAAATATTATATTTATCTTTTATTTGGAAAAGGATTAATGTAATAATTATCTCTTAATTATTTAATCCTTGGAGGTTAAGTTTTACTCTCCTATATAAAGAGAGTTCTCCCAAGCCTTTTAACACACAATATTTTCGAGTTCCACCTCTTAGAGAGGAGGAAGAATTTTCGACCAAGGGATATTGGGAAATCTTGGAGATTTTTCGGGTAGCATATCGGAAGGATTCGAGGCGAGGATTTCCTTCCACCGTGAGTTGCTTGGATCACACGTAACGGAAGATCGTGGTGCTCTTCACATCTTCGTTCTTTCCATTGCGGTTCTTCAACTTGGATTTTGAGATCCAAGAGGTATGTTCTACAACCCCCTTGTAGATGTAGATCTAGTTATTTTATTACGTGTGATTTGTAGATCTAGATCCTTAAATCGCTTCCGTTGCGGATGATATTACTAACAAACTCAACCTAACCTTCGTCTCAGAAGACTCCTCACTAGGTCCTGATAACTGGATCACGGTCTAAGGATTCTTAGTCTTACGAGGATTACCACCAAGCTCAAGTTCTAAAAGGTCTAAAGGATTCTTATCTTAGAGGAAGAGATGCCTAGAACAGAAATGACGCTTCTCTCTGATACCAACTGTAACTCCCGCTCCCGGATACCGAGCCCTTTTCCCGGAAAGAAAACGTTCGGCGCGTATAGCATTAAATAAGTCTAATATTATACGCAAGCCTCTACGTCGTCGTATCAAATAAAAGCAAACGGAAGCTAAAAAGACTCGGGTAAAAACATAAAAGCTACTATGAACAGATATTAACCATACTAAAGATGGATAGTTAAATTACAACGACGAAAAACCCAAAGACTTACAAAATACGAGATCTTAAAAGTAAATGTACAACAAGTCTAAGTAAAAGAATACAACTAGTCTAGAACAACCTTTACAAAGAAATAAACTAAAAGTTCGTCAAGACTTCAATGTCTTCAAAAGTCGTCATCTACACTTGGTCAACCTGTTCGTCTTCTCACCCCATAATGCATACAAAAGAAAATGCAAAGGAGGTAAGTACATAGTACTTAGTAAAAGTGAGAAGCTACGACAACAATTAAGATTTATAAAGAAAAGATATTTAATCGTGTAGTTGTTTATGTATGACTGACTCAATCTAGGGTTCATTTCATGTCCATCAACATGAATTGACTAAACGTTACTACTTAGCTTATCTGTGTTACAACCGCACTCAAAGGGCACTACGCGCGCGATCCACCTTAGAGAGTCCCTCCGTGCTTAGGGTCATTATGACCTCACGGAGTTCTTCCACCTCAGGGACAATCTTTTGCAACATATTAGTGGATCACACCAATATCCACGAAGTCTAGAAAAGGTAGACTCCGATAGCACGCACACCTCGGGGAGTCCCTCCGTACTTAGGGGTTTTTTGACCTACAGAGTTCCTTCACCTTCAAAGGTAGCACATGCATCGCGATTTAGCCTGGTGCCTAGCCAAGAGAGACATGTTGTTTAATCTTTTACTAGTCAAGTACGTTGATTATTAGGGTGATTAACTAGCCACCTAAGTGTTTTCAAATAATCTCCCTCACACAAACTACTCTCTTCCTAGACCACTAGACACGGACAAGTCCTAGCAATTACACAGACATTGATGAATACTAACTCATCAAAGCACAAGCCTATCATGCTCTTCCGACGGATCCGAACTTCAACTCCCTTTAAGAGTACATTAGGTGTTTTAACTGAACAAATCATAAGCTCAATTCAGGCTTGTTCCAGTTTATACAGTGTTAACATATCACGTTTAAAGGTTTATAAGTGATAAAACGTACTTAAAAGGCTGAACAACACCCAAACGCCCGTTTAAAGACATGGACGCCCGTCTGGAACCTACTGGACGCCCATCCAAAACTGGACGCCCGTCCACTTTCCCCAGACACTCGTCCACCCTAAGACAGCTACAACCTGAATGTATAACACCTCAGACGCCCGTCCAGAGAAACCAGACGCCCGTCCGAAATGTGACCAAGGCAGACGCCCGTCCAAAGAGGCCAGACGCTCGTCCACCTGGGTTCGACTAGAACCCTAAAATCTTCAAGTTCGATCCAAATCAGTTTCTAACCCAAAAATAATAGCAATTTAGACATAGTAAAACATAAATAAACATATCTAACCATTCCAAGAACACCTATGATCCTTGATCAACGAAAAACACATCTTCCTAGCATTAAAACATCTTAAACACCTTAAAACTTGATCTAAACCTTATAAAAGATAATTGGAATCATAGGAAGAGCCTCTTACCTTAATTGCCTGCAACACCAACAGCAAAACACCCAGCAACTGCAACAATTGTTGATCCTCAACCCCAAAACCTATGTGATCAACAAGAAACCCTAAAATCATATTTCTTGCTGAAAACCGAAACTGAAAGAGCCTGAAAAACAGAATATTACCTGGTCTTACTGCCATGAAACTATTTTTAGATTAATCTATGCTTCAAGACGATCGTTTCGACTACTCACGGCTGCGAAACAGAGCTACGGATTAAAAGATATGAATTTTTCAAGAATCGAACTCTACGAATACCGAAAACTAGGGTTAAACCGAAAACTTACGAAATTGAGAGATGTTGTTTTCCAAAGTTGCGTCTCCTCGCGCTAATCACTTTTCTCTCCTGCGGCATCTTGATCAGATGAACGGATTGATCACACGGTTCTTCCTTTTATTTCGTTTTCTTCTTCTGTGTTGCTTCTTCTCCATGCCGTTCCATCTTCTTTCTTTTTTTTTTCTGAATTATGCGTCCCACACAATGAATAAAATTTGGGGATTTATTTCTTTTTATAGCCATTTAATTAAAGGGGGAATGAGGGAGAAGGACAGAAATATTTCATCAATTGAGTAGAAGGACAGTTTTTTGAAACTTTTGCATAAAGGACAAAACTATTTATTCATTTATCGAAATTCACTTGTGTCGAAATTCACTTTGTTTAAATTCACTGCCGAAATTCACTTTGTCGAAATTCACTAATTTTCAAAATTCATTGTCGAGATTCAACGATTTTGGGATTCATTGTCAAAATTCTTTGTCGAAATTCACTGATTTTGGGATTCACTAGGAAGATTCACTGATTTTCGGGATTCACTGTTTTTCCTTCTCACTATAAAAATTATGCAGTTGTCCTTCTCCCTATAAAAAATATGTAGTTGTCCTGTTACTTAAAAATATTCCAGATTGTGTCCTTATCCCTAATTTTCCATTAATTAAAATCATTAATTAAATAACTAAATCCTTTTAATTAAACAAATAGGATAAATAATAATTAAGTCGTCGTGGGTATGACCAATTACTAATTTACCCTTTCTGAAAAGTCGGGATGTTACAACCTATGCCCAAAAAGGTGTTGAACTGTTTCACATGGAATAAGGGAACTACTGTCATTCCGGAAGGAGGAACCACCGGCTTTGCGGTAGCTCTGTGTTGCTCACATGAAAAACCTTGAACAAGTTGAGAGGGGAGGAGGAGGAGGAGGGGGGGCAGGGTTGGGGGGTTGAATGAACTTGTTAACTTAACTTGAAATAGTTTAACTGATTTCACCTGAGTTCTATGCAGCCTAAGAAGTCTGTTATAAAAGTGTTTCTCAAATTCAAATAAGTTACTTAGAGTAAACAAGTTCATGTGAGTTATACTATGCAGCTGAAAATAAATACTACGAATATAAAGCGTAGGAAAGTAAAATACAAAAAGTGAAAGGTTAGGGTGGTGCAATCTTTTAGTCCTCTGTTCTTCTATGATACAGGAGGAATTCACTAATGTCTTTTTTACACCATTACAATAATGATTGATTGTCAATGACTGAACCCTCATCTTCACAATATGAAATATCAGTCCTTGACAACTTGACTCAGTTGCTTCACTGAAATAACTCTGATGTGCTCTTTTTCGATCTTCAACATTCCAGTCACCCATGGGCTTGGGAACTCCTGTTTGCACACTATTGACGGTCTGCATGTGAGATATCTCTAGTGATCCTTTCGCTTAGTACATCCACAAGTTCCTCAAATCTATCCATGGTACACGTAAGCAATCTGCTTGCATATTGATTGTTGTCCATGACGCAGTACTTGAAAACTGAACTCAGGAAAAGTTTTCTAGACTTTTCAACAAGAACAACAAGAGAATCTACTCAGAACAGAACTCTGTAAAAGAACACTACTCCGATAAAAATTGTTGGTCCCTTGTAAAGGCTTTGGACAAGTTTAGAGGGGGTGAGTAAACTTGTCACTTAAAACTTTTTATGGAGTCAAGATAACTGAGCTGAGAAAAGGTCTGCTAACTTTTTCAACAACTGAGTTAAATGCAACGGAATTAATTAATTAACCATTAAGTTATGTTGTTCTATTGAAAATATGTTGAGCTGAGTTTTGTTAACTTCAGCTGAGTGCTTGGGTGAGTTCAAGCATTTTTCTTGCAAGAGTTTGATTGCTGAGATAAGTAAAAATGTAAATTGAAATTGCATTACGTAAAGTGCGTAATATAAATTGCTTAAAGTAAATGCACAAATAAAAACACAATTTTTATTGTGGTTCCGGGTGATGTAATCATGTCAGTCACTTTTTCCATGTGATGTAGAAGGTAAAATTCCACTAGTCTCTTTGAGGTAACGGTTACAAAAAAATCCTACTTGATTGTCCTTGACAAATCCCTAGCTTCACAATCTAAACACTTGAACAATAGGTAGGATTGCTGCTCTCCAAATGCTTCACTGGTCCTTGAAGGGTTGAATTGCCTCTTCACCAGCTCCACCACACATAGTCACCTGGACTGCAATCAACTGTCCTTGACACCCTAGACCGGATGCTTCACAGTCCAAAACCTTTGATTAAATCAAAGTTGGGTTGAATCAAGAAAGTGTTTCAGACTTTGAGTATTCTCCAAGTGTTGAGTATTGATAAGTCTTGAAATTCTAAAACACTTGGAAGATTTTATGGATCTTGCAATTCAAGCTCAAATGATGATGATGATGATGACTTAGCAAATAACTTGGTAGCACAATTGTAGCAAAGGTCCTTCATGTGTAACTTGTGTGTTTGATCCTTGTAGCTAAGTCCTCTATTTGTAGGTGAAATCCAACATTCAAATTTTCGAAATCCTCAACGGTCAAATGGAATTTTATCATAGTCTTGTCAGACTGTTAGTATCTGTTCTGACATGTCAGACTATCAACCAATAAGATTACTTCTCTTCAACGTTCCAATTATCCTTGAGTTGAACTGATTAGCTGACTTATGATTCAGTTGTGTTGATCTTGAGTTTTTCAGCTGTCAACTGAGTTTGAGCATTAATTCGGTTTTACTCTTCTTCAAAACTAAGATGCTTTTTATTCAAATGATCTTAAGTTTGTGAGATCAAAGTACACCTATTTATCACATAAAAATAACTAATATTACATTGTCCTTGTGAATCATAAACCTTCAATAAAAGATCTCAAACGTCAATTCATGTCATCACAGACTTTCCTGAATTCTAAGTTTACAGTCTCGGCTTAGTCTTCAAAAATTGAGTTTGTTCTCTCAGCCTTCAGTCTTCAAAACTGAGTTTGATCCCTTAGCCTTCATAACTGAGTTTGTCCCCCCCACCCCTTCAGTTTTCAGCACTTGATTAAGTCAGCTGAGTTTGCTCCCTCAGCAAGCCTTTCTCGATTAGATTTCAGCAAGATCCTTAGACTCCACTAAAACTTATTCTATTACAATGCCTGTTTGACTTAACCTATACAATAATCATACTCTAATAAATAATATATAATTATATTCTAGACATCTTTTAGCTTTTCACTATTACAGTTAGTTCCTGTTGAAATGGTGTCCTAAACCCAATCGGGTTGGATCGGATCCGCCCAGGTCGGGTCATTTACAGTCTATTTTAGTTAATGTAATAACTATATTATTATTAATAAAAGCACTTTTTGTTATTATATATTGTTTATCTTCGTGTTACTGAATGTATATATATATATATATATATATATATATATATATATATATATATATATATAGTAATGTCCCTAGTATCAAACTGTAATAGAGAAATCATGATAGTGATTCTGGTTGTTGAGATCTCTAATCAGTTTAATAAGTTTGATGCTTAAATGTCTCTAGTCGTATATACTGTCAAATGGGACATTGATAGTATGATTAGACTTGCACGTATTGGATGTCTTCTATCTTATTGAAGATAGGAATAGATCTCGTCTATCGAAGTGTAGAGACACTTGGACTGTATGTGGATGTGTATTAAAGAATGCGTACGTTAGACTGGCCCACTTACATTAAGTGTCGCAGTATGTGGCAGTTGTGTAATTATACTGAGACCGGAGTCTTCATAGAATCACGGTGTGGATCGTAATGCTTTGACACTATTGAGATTTCCCCTAGCCACGGGGCGATCATGCGGTAGTGCTTGGGACTGATATTGAAGCATGCGTATAATACATGTTTGTTCGTCCGGGAATCCCATATCCTATGATTGGGAGTGAATATTTGAAATCGCCTTCTTATAAGGAATGTCTAGCTCTCGAGAATCTTTGCAAAGTGGGAGTAAATGTGTTATTCCAAGAGAGCATCCTATTCAGATTATAAGATATGATCGACAATATACTGACACTCAAGCTCCGATTATATGGATATTATTACAGCAATAGGATTCTCTTTACATAGTAACTGTACTTCACAAGAAAGGTAGTAGTCATTTTTTTTTACTCTTCCGATGATTGGTGGTCACGGTGTGTTGCTAGACATTATCCCGTGATCGTTAAGTATGAATGGCATTTTCGTAATTTGCACTTTGTGTCTACGGCCAACATATTCGGAAGCCTATCGGGTCACACACATAAGAACATCGAGTCGGATTAAAATGCGGTTATAGTTGATAACCAAATAAGGAAAGTTTTATCTCAATACAATAAAGGTTATAGTGGTAAATTAATATGGTGGTATTTATTTATGGGAAATTAGGGATAAGGACACAATCTGGAATATTTTTAAGTAACATGACAGCTACATATTTTTTATAGGGAGAAGGACAACTGCATAATTTTTATAGCGAGAATGACAAACAATGAATCCCGAAAATCAGTGAATCTCCCCAGTGAATCCCAAAATTAGTGAATTTCGACTGTGAATTTCGACAGTGAATCCCGAAAATCAGTGAATTTCGACGATGAATTTTGCAAATTAGTGAATTTCGACAGTGAATTTCGGCAGTGAATTTAAACAATGAATTTCGATCACAAGTGAATTTCGACAGTGGATAAATAGTTTTGTCCTATATGCAAAAGTTTCAAAAGACTGTCCTTCTACTCAATTGATGAAATATTTCTGTCATTCTCCCTTATTCCCCCATTTATTTATTATGAATAAGTTAAATACAATGTATTAATTATATTAATTAAAGAATATTTCGGATGCCAATATTTTGCATAAAAGGGCGTAAAACACAAGTGTATTAGATACACATGGATTGTACAATTTAATTAATAAGATTACCATAATATTAATACTGGATATTAATTGAGTTTTGGAAAATAGAATTATGGTAATAAGATAAAGATGTTTAATATAAGATATTGACAGTATCTTATTTTTATTTATTATAAGATATTATAATAAAATAAATCAATCAATCAAAATGATTTTCCTTATTTTAATAGGAAAATATTTTTTTTTCTCTTTCATCTATCTTCTAGGAAGCCCATCCTAATCAGTTTAGAGGCATTGGGCGCCACCTCCCAATATAAGAAAGGGTTGCCTTATTATTATTTTTACATCACAATGATCCAAGAAATTTAATTGTTTTTAGAAAAATAGAGAGCTTCTGGTTGAGAGTTTTAGAGAGAGAAAAAGGCCGGTCTAGCTTCAGCAGCTCGTTTTAATTTCCCATTAAATTACACTTTTGTCTTACCTAACCAACGAAAATTAACCAATAATTGCAGGGGCTGAATAATTCTTTTTTCTTTGGTATTATCTATTTGATCAATCATTTGGTCGTATTACCGTCGATAATTGACACCATTCAATATGTCTTGTTGTATATGTATTTAGTCGTTATGGTTTTGGACCTTTTGGTGGAAAATATATTGTTCTACCTATGCCCAAAAAGGTGTTGAACTGTTTCACATGGAATAAGGGAACTACTGTCATTCCGGAAGGAGGAACCACCGGCTTTGCGGTAGCCCTGTGTTGGTCACATGAAAAACCTTGAACAAGTTAAGAGGGGAGGAGGGGGGTTGGGGGGTTGAATGAACTTGTTAACTTAACTGGAAATAGTTTAACAGATTTCACATGAGTTCTATGCAGCATAAAAAGTCTGTATAAAAAGTGTTTCTCAAATTCAAATAAGTTACTTAGAGTAATACAAGTTCATGTGAGTTATACTATGCTGCTGAAAATAAATACTAGGAATACAAAGCGTAGGAAAGTAAAATACAAAAAGTGAAAGCTCGGAAATTTATAGTAGGTTAGGGTGGTGCAATCTTTTAGTCCTCTGTTCTCCTATGATACAGGAGGAATTCACTAATGTCTTTTTTTACACCATTACAATAACGATTGATTGTCCATGACTGAACCCTCAGCTTCACAATCTAAAATATCAGTCCTTGACAACTTGACTCAGTTGCTTCACTGAAATAACTCTGATGTTTGTTGAGATTAGCTCTTTTTCGATCTTCAACATTCCAGTCACCGATGGGCTTGGGAACTCATATTTGAACACTATTGACGGTCTGTGATTGAGCTAAAATCCACCCAACAAAAACAATTTAGAAAGACTCGAAACCGTGGGTAAACTAACTCTCTAACCGGCAGTGTACCGGGTCGATTGCTAGAATAGCTACAGGAGTACGAGGTTGAACCCAAAGGAATCTTGTTTGAAAGTACCAAAGTGAACGTAATGCTTAGTCTAGGTGATCAATGATTTCAAAGTATTTGTAACTACAACGACACTAAAGTGATCTATACTAACAAGTTTGCGGATAGAATAGAAAGAAAGAAGATTAAAATACTCGGTTTTAAAGATAGATAAAGGGACATAGCCGAACCATGATCAAAATAGCTAGTTTCACCCCAAGGATTGACAAAACCGGGAGTGTGCATTAAACAAACGAACTCTTACATTCAATTCCGCGGGTACGTGCTCCTAATCCCGGTGCTAAGGTCTGAACAACTCTCTCCCAACACCTTATGCCAAGTCAACTAACCTTCCCTAAGAGAGATTCATTCACAAGACAATCATGCACGAGAGCCGTTTAAACGTTAAAAACGAGTAACCTCGCACTACAATGCGATCCTAGAACCCTTTTCCCACACCCTCCATCGAACAACTCTCAAGAGTGATGTGTGTGATTTTGACCTAGGTGATCAATCTAGCCCAAATCCGTTATAACAAGTTCTAAGGCGTGAAATATGCAAGATACAACATTAAAAGCACTACCCACTCCCAATTTCATCACCCAAAGGGTGATTTCACCAAATTTCACATGATTCGACTATGAAAAGGATTAGTTACTCATTATACTAATCAAAACATACATAAAGCGATAAATAAAAGCCATAACAGTAAAAGAGAAGAGAAATATACCATAAAATTACGTAAATTGAGTTGAGATCCAAAAAGTACAAAATAAAAAGTAATTAAAGGTGGTCTCTTAGTGTTTGGAATGAAAATCTAAGCTAAGAAATGGAAAGATTAAGCTAAGATGTTGTTGATTTACACTAAGAGAGAGTATTCTAAGCTATTACAAAATTCGAGCAAGGAAATGGGTAGAGTTTTGCTAAGAAAAGCTTGATGATGTAAGAAATAGTCTAAGGGGGGTATTTATAGGTGGGGAAAAATGCGAAAAAGCGGTCCAAACGCACGTTTGGAGGCTTGATGTTAGCGGTTTTATGCAAAGCAAAAGATAACAAGTAATAAAATAAAACCGATGTCACCCAAGTGCGAAGGCTCGCGGCTATAGTGGTGAAACCGGATCGTATCCGCAGGACTTGTGCGAAAAAGAGTTTTTGCCTTCGATTTCTTTTATAAAGTTGATGATTATGATCTCGGATTTTCAATTAACAAACTAAGGTAGCAAGCGTGAAAATAAATAAAACTACGATAATAAAAATTTATAATTTAAAACAACTAGAACGCACCGATGATCCACCACCCCACCGAAAATAACAAGAAAGACACATATTCATTCGTAAGTTCTTGGATTATTATTCGCTAAGGAGGCATTTTCCCTTTCGGTTCATCGCCTTTTAATTAGTTCACCACTCTCGGTACAACTAAAGCATTTACGGATCAAAGATATGGATATAAATCCTAATCTGACAACATTCACCCTCAACTTACGTATGTTGGAAGAATATTATCATTCTCCTTCACGGTAATCTACGAATTTATCAACTATCGTATCTAAATTCGATTAGCATGCAACATAAGTATAGATCATACAAATTGCACATAAACAATTCAAACATGAAGTAAGAACAAGAAACTCACTAGAACAAATGAAAACGAAATCCTTGTTTATTCCGGTGATGGTGGCTTCACAAAGGTGGTTCTAGCTTAGAGACCTTAGCCAATCATCCTCGATTATGATTTGAGAATCGGGCCGTAGCTCAAAGATTACAACAAGATTACTATTCTAATTTATTCTCGGCATAACGCCACAGAGTATTTACATAAAAGACGGAAAAGTAAAAGCATGGCCAAAAGTGACCAAGGAGGGCGCTTTTATGTATGGAAATGAGGGAGTTCTTATAGGGAGAGTTGAGGGAGGTGTATAAGGAGAGGTTGTAGTTGAGGAGATATTTTTGGGAGAATATGCTAAGGAATATTCTCAAGTTTGTTATAAGCATGTGGGAGGTGATAATGACTTTGCATGTGAAGGTGAGGAGTCACTAAAATAGCATGTGGAGTTTGTTATGACTCATCATCATCATCATTAAGGAGCACATGGAGTAACATGCATCAAACTTGGCCAAAATATCTCCGGTTCGTCCGTAATTCCAGTGATTCGGTAAAAAAATCATAACTTGAGTTGTAGACCTCCGATTGACGTGATTCAAAATGCGTTGGAAAGCTCATTTTAGTATCTACAACTTTCGTCAAGAACTCTTCCCTGAAAATGCCTCTAAGTCGGGTCAAAATCCGTCGAAAACAGATTACGGTAAAAGCTCGTAGGAAAAATGATCCGTTAAACTCGTTAGCTCGTGGCATCTTCTTCAAAATCCATCTTTTAGACCTCAAAACATATTGTTACATGTGATATTTTGCAAACCTTGGTCACCAAGTTTGGGCCGAATCGAATCGAGCTTTCTTTATTCGAATCGAGCTTTCTTCTTAATCTTCATCTGATCTTCGTTTAAGCTCCTCATTTAACATGCAAGCGTACCTACATTCATGATAACATCGTGCAAAATGTAACATCTCATATTCAAAGATTTTTATCAATGAAACCACATAATTAACACAAATTTGCACTTAACCACTTTTAAAACTCATTTGCTCAATAATTCGATTAAACCCTTGATTTCTATGCAAATTATACGAATATGGAGGAAATTGTTATAAAATATAACATTAGAAATCGTATAAAATCACCCTAAACAACTCCCCCACACTTAGCTTTTGCTCGTCCGAGCAAAACAAAACAAGAATCAAGGCTCGAAAAAGATAGACACCTCAAGCCAAATACAACATATACTCAATAAATCAGAGGTTCACCACGATGTGTGTGCATAGCCATAGAAAACTTCCACTAAGTCCAAACTTGAAAAATTCAAAGCAAACTAGCTAATACCCCTTCAAACTAGTAATAATGATACTTATAAGATGTACCCTACAAAGCGTGACATATCACGAAAAGAATGATAGAATATATCTAGGGCCATTCGATATACTCAGAGGATAATCCTACAAATATATCATCACATTATACTGGGATAAGGTATAACGATAACTAAGTCCTTAACTTATTCATAATAATAAATTTTTTTCGATTTTTTTATTTCACTTTTTTTTTTTTCAACACACATCGAATGAGCTTTTGCCCGTCATACTAGAATAGGAAATTTGAGATAATCCCTATCTACTCAAATCATAAGGCGACTTTTTATCGATTGTCGTGAGCTTTGGTCATCATAGTGGTATAGGACATTTCGAGATAATGCCCTACCGCACTCAAATCATCGACCGACTTTCGACACACACAATTGATTACTTTTTCGAGATTTACGCAGGCGGTGGTTAACATGCTAAAAGCAATTCAAACTCTTGAGCATAACACCTCAAGCAATGATTTATTTGTTAATTATTGTGCAAGAACATTAGTTATGTTTCACTTATCACATTCAAGCGTTCGAGATATTCACAATATATCATACTCGGCTATAAACACAAACTATCATAATTCTCACGATACGCGTGCGTTAGCAACTAAGCACATGACTTATAAGATAATCAAAAATCACTAATCAAAAAGGGGTATAGCTTTATAATTTAGCTCATCATTCACTATGGCTCGTGAAAAATATATTGGGTGAAACAACTAACTTATCGAACATACGGAATATAGCATTAATGACTATAAAACCGAACAAAGATATGCATTGTTTACTCGGGACTAAACAAAAATTTGAAAATTTAGCCCATTTAGCATAGAATCAAAATAATTTAAGCAAATGGTAGATACACATAAACCGATCCCTCCCCCACACTTAAATCACAACATGTCCTCAAGTTGTGCATAATGTAAAAAGAAAAAGAACACTTAGGCGATTGTGGTTGAAAGTGGCAATTCGGAAGTGGACTAGAATCGACTCGAAATGCTCGATGAAAGCAAAGAGGCGTGGACCATCCACGGAAAAGCGGCATCATCTGAAACTCACAATTGCTATCGCAAATATCACGCACATCATGGGAAAACAAGACGCGTACCTCGGGGATAGGGGCACAAAAGATGATAGACAAGGCAACATCATGGAATAAAAGGCAGAAATAAACTCTGCAGAAAAAAGGAAAAGATATCTAGGTTACCGTCCTAGTAGGGCTTAATTATAGTCGGGAGCTCGACTAGACAATAAAATTTCAACTCGGTCACTTTGAATGTCCTATTCCTTAGTTGCATAGTAGTTGAATTAATACATGTCACACATTATTTGAAAATTTAAAGCAGACTAGGTCATGATATGAAATATGTGACAAAGTATTAACTATGAGTCTTTTATACCCAGATCCTCAAGGTTATTTCAAATTGTTCTAACAACCTAAATCTAAGAAATGATGCATTTGAATTTTTCTTTGTACTCCTCGGGATTTTCGGATAACCTCTAATCGTTCCCTTTAAATGACATTCAAACATTCATCCCGAGACTTGGTGAAACAAAATGAAAATCAATTCAAGTATTTGAAAACTATTATCCAAAGTATGAGTAAAGTATAATGCAAAATGTAGAGTTTTGTTTTTTTTTTTTTTTTTGTTTTTTTGTTTTTTTTTTAAAACGGGTTGCCTCCCGGTAGCGCTTTTGGTTAATGTCGTTTGCTCGACAACCCAAAAATTTTCAACCCGGGTCAGGCCAGTGAGGCCTCTTTCCGGAATCATTCTTGATTTCCTCGGGGTCAATAGTATGGATCCCACAAAAACAAAGTCTCGCCAACGTATTGGCCATATCAAGAAACTTCAGTATCCACTTAGTTCCTATGATTCTTCTCTTCTTCTTTTTAGGTTTTGAGTTCCACAAGCCGAGGTGTATCATCGAGTAATCACAATATCATCAAAGAATTCACAGAGGCGTAAATCATCGGGTTCCAAAAGATCGGAGTTGTCTTGACTAGGGACGTCGTTTAGATGGAAAACCACCGGGTCGTTCCTTTTGTTGACCAATATAGTGTTTCAACCGATGACCATTCACTCGAACAACTCTCCCCGCTTATTTTTCAATTCGACGGCTCCACTAGGGAAAACTCGAGAAATTTCAAAGGAGCGGACCAACGGGTGCGTAGCTTACCAGGAAACAGATGTAACCTGGTATTATATAGTAAAACCCATTCGCCCTCTTTGAATTCTCTATGCTTGATTTTCTTGTCGTGAAGAAGTTTAGTCCTTTCTCTTCGATTCTTGAGCTCTCGTAGGCCTGGAGTCTGAACTCATCAAGCTCCTGCAACTGCAACAATCGCTTTTCTCTGCATAACTGGCTGTCGAAGTTCAAGAATTTAATAGCCCAGAATGCTCTGTGCTCAAGCTCGATTGGCAGGTGGCAGGCCTTACCATAAACCATCTGAAACGGAGATGTGCCGATAGGAGTTTTGAAAGCTGTCCTGTAGGCCCAGAGTACATCATCCAGTTTCTGGCTCCAGTCTGTCCTATGAGAGTTCACCGTCTTCTCAAGAATGCTTTTCAGGCTTCGGTTACTTACTTCAACTTGTCCACTCGTCTGAGGGTGATAAGGGGTAGCAGTTTTGTGTTTCACCCCATATCGTTCTAAAATCTTTTCTAATGGAGTATTGCAGAAGTGAGTTCCCTCGTCACTGATGAGAGCTCGTGGACAACCAAACCGTGTAAAAATGTTTTTCCTCAGGAAGCTCTTGACCACCTTGTGGTCGTTCCGCGGTGTTGCTATTGCCTCTACCCATTTTGACACGTAGTCAACGCAGACCAGAATGTACTTGTTCCCATACGAGGATGGAAACGGTCCCATGAAGTCAATACCCCATACGTCAAAAACCTCACATTGTTGAATGGGGTGTAGGGGCATGTCCATTCGCCGAGAAAGTTTACCGGTGCGCTGGCACCGGTCACAACCTTTTACAAAACTCTCTGTATCCTTAAAAATTGTCGGCCAGTAGAAACCGGACTGAAAAATCTTCGCAGCAGTCTTCCCAACTCCATAATGACCTCCCACAGGTCCGTCATGGCATTGCTCCATAATGTCCCTCTGCTCGAACTCAGGGACACACCTACGGAGTAATCCATCCATGCAACGCTTGAAGAGAATAGGGTCGTCCCACACATAATAGTTCAAATCCGAAAAGAATTTCTTCTTTTGCTGATATGTCAGGTCAGGGTCCAGATATCTGCCGCTCAAGAAGTTTGCAAAAGGTGCAAACCAAGGAGAACCTTTTTCAGTACGGGCAGGAGTAACCTCGCACGCATCAATGGTCATGAGTTGCTCAGTTGGAAAATCAATTCCAATTTCATCCGACTCTACCTGAGGATCATCGGTCAGCCGAGACATGTGATCAGCTACCACATTCTCGCTACCTTTCTTGTCCCGGATATGAACATCAAACTCTTGTAAAATCAAGATCCATCTCAACAAACGAGGCTTGGCATCAGCCTTGTTTAACAGATATTTCAACGCAGAATGGTACATCCGCATCGTGACTTCCGACCCAAGCAAATAGCTTCTAAATTTATCCATGGCAAAACTCATCGCCAACAACTCCTTCTCGGTTGTTGCATAATTTACTTGTCTTTGGGTTTAAAGTGTGACTAGCGTAGTAGATAGGTTGGAACTGCCGTCCACTCTCGACCTAGCACCGCTCCATTGCATAATTAGAAGCATCACACATAAGCTCGAAGGAGCTTTCGGTCAGTGCTATAAGAATTGGCGAGGTAATCAACTTGTCTTTTAATTCTTTAAAAGCTCTTTCACACTCGTGGGTGAAAACAAATTTCACATCCTCTCTTAAGAGAGTTGACAAAGGCTTGGCTATCTTAGAAAAGTCTTTAATGAACCGCCTATAGAATCCAACATGACCCAAGAATCCTCTTACTTCTCTTACATTTTTAGGGTATATCATTTTTTCAATAGCTTTTACCTTCGCTTTGTCAACCTCTATACCTTCCTTGGACACCTTGTGTCCAAGAACAATTCCTTCTTCCACCATTAGGTGGCACTTCTCCCAATTTAAGACTAAGTCCTTTCTATGCACCGGGACAGAACTTTATCAAGATTGTGTAAACAAGTGGTGGCTGTCCCCCGAATAGAGAAGTCATCCATAAAAATTTCCATCACCTTCTCCACTAAACCATTGAAGATAGCCGACATACATCTTTGAAATGTAGCTGGTGCGTTCTGAGACCAAATGGCATCCTTCGGTGGCGAAGGTACCGGAGGGACAGTGAAGGTAGTCTTTTCTTGATCGATTGGGGTCGATAGCTATCGAAAGTATCCGAATAGCCATCCAAAAACAATAAAATTGCTTGCCACTAAGCCTCTCAAGGAGCTGGTCAATGAATGGCAAGGGAAAGTGGTCTTTTAGAGTTACCTCATTTAGTCTTACGTAGATCGATGCAAACTCTATAACCCGGTGACTTGTCGTAAGGCAATCTCTTCCCCTTTTCATTCTTTTCAATAGTAATCCCTCCTTTCTTTGGCACCACCACGAGTGGGGCTCACCCATTCACTATCGGCTATTGGGTAGATGATACCCATGTCAAGCAATTTGATGATTTCCTTCTTAACGATTTCTGCATGTGAGGTTTAGCCTTTCTCGAGGTGTCGCACCTTCTTCGATCCTCAAGCAGTCCCCGATCTTATGCATACAGAGATATCGGGGCTTATCCCTTAATATCTCCCACTTGCCAACCAAAGCGAGGATATTATCTTGCGACACTTTGATAAGCTTTTCTTCCTCCTTCGGTTCTAACTTAGATGAAATGATCAAAGGGAGCTTATCACCGTCCCTCGAGAAAAATGTATTTCAAGTGTTGAGGCAAGGGTTTCAACACTAAATCGACGGTGGCTTCTCCACACTTGGTCTCAATTTATCTCCCTTAAGCTCTAGATCTCCAAGCTTATTATAAGGGCTCTGAAGCATCATGGCCTCCCCGCCAGACAGGGGCCTCATCTCCTTTTGCAAATCTGGGCATATCACCATGCCTCTCCTCATCTTCTTTCCTACCACCTCGTGGTAATCGAACTTTCCTTGTCAATCTCTTCTAAAAATTTTATCCACTCCTCATTAGTCCAAGTTCTTGAGATAGTTTATCGAATTCTTCCTCATCCCAACTACCCATGAACACTTGTTTATCATACTCATCGGTGAAATCGTCCTCAATAGCTAAACAAGTGTCTTTGGACGGGTGCTTCAACGCATTGCCCACATTGAACTTTATACTCTCATCCTCCAAATGTAAGGTCACTTCGCCCTTTGTGGGAATCTAGTAAGGCACGGGCGGTTGCAAGAAAAGGTCTTCCAAGGATCAAGGGGTTTTCTTATCGTTGGTCATATCCATGATTACCCAATCATTTGGGTATATGAAGTTCTTAACCTTGACCAATACATCTTAACAATTCCCCTTGCATATTTCACACTTCTATCGGCAAGTTGAAGAGAAATAGGTTTAAGCGTAATAGATTGATCCAATCCAAGAGATTGGAAGATTGGCGTAGACATCGATTGATTGATGCTCCCGAATCACACAAAACATTGTGGAAGTCCCACATTCCCAATAGTACACGTAAATCGTAAATCTACCAGGGTCGGGACACTTCACGGAAGTTTAGTCTGGCTGATTCTTTGAGCATTCTCCATTCAATACTATGTGCTCGAGCTCTTGGAGCTTCTTTTCGAACTCACTGCGTCCTTTATAAACTTTGTATACTTTGGCATTCCTATCAAAAGATCAACTAATGGAATGTTTGCCTCAAGTATTCTTGAGCAAGTCGATAACCTTCTTATATTCTTTATCATCGTTAATGATGACTTGTTCTTGTTAGGTGGGTAAGGGAGATCGACAAAGTCTTCCTCAAGAAAGTGCTTCTTTGCCATCTTATCATTGATTGCTTTGTCTTCCCTATCCTTCCACCTCACATGCTTCCCGAACACAACTTAGATTTCGACTTCTTCTCAAGCATTCTTCTCTTTATCATCGTAATTCTCAACTTTCACCTTTTCTTGAATTTTCTCTTTCACTTGGATCAATAGTAGTCCCAACATCTTTTCGAGGAGAACAAAGATCTTCCCCCTCCCTGCGTCTCGCTCGCAGGAGGGGCTACTCATTCCCTGGTTGGCCTGACCGCCAACCGTTTCCCACTCCTCGATTTATTGCATTCAACTCATCCCGACCATAGCTCCATGGTGCGCATGACGGATCGGTGCACGATTCGATCATTACGGACCAAGTTAACCCATCGGGGTTCTTCTCGATAAAACTCGGCGGTGACCTTGAGGTCGACTTGCTTGTCGCCTGAAAGTTGTCCCATTTGCACCTCCAAATTCCTCACCGTTTGTACTTGTCGAGTACTTAATGCATTTGCCAAGATGCGAAATGATTGATTCGATTTTGATTTTGATTTTGATCTTGATTTACGGTGGATTGGTGTTCCATGCCGGTCGAGAGTTGAATTGAAAATTGCTTTGATTAGGCCTAGGGCCTGCTGGCGATGGGGGTTTGATGCCTGGAAGGGTCACTCCATCGGAAACCAGGGTGGTTCGGTTATAATTGAACCCTTGAGTGTTTTGATTTCGACCGAAGGTCGATAATTTTGAAAATTGAATGCATTCACCTCCTCTCGAATGCAACAATAGATGACACTTGATGGAATGTGTGCCCAACGGTATCATAATTTTGACAAACAACATTGTTTTGAGCAGCTTTGACACGAGAGATCGGGTCAAGTTGGCATTGATTACTACGATGGCCTTGGCCATGGCGGTTGTCACACACAAGACTTTGAACATTCATTCTTTGTCACTTGCTTCTGTAGTGCGGCCAACTGAGCTTTTAGAGACGTGGTCTCATCTACCTCATACTTCCCTGCAGTCGAGCTTTTCTGATTGGACGCACCTGCATAGGTAGGGGCATAATTATACTTTGCAATATCTTCAAACAACATCCATCCCTCATCAGGTGTCTTTCTCGTAGGAAATGCACCTCCCATGAGAACTATTCACCATCCCTTAGTCAATTCGGTCAAACCCATTGTAGAAAGTGTTGATCAATCTTTGTTTGTCCGACCCATGGTGGGGCACTTTCTCAAGAGAGTCTTAAATCGTTTCCATGCATCGTAAAATGATTCCTTCTCGGATTGCACAAAAGTGAATATCTGATTCAGAAGATGAGCCGTCTTTGCAGGTGGAAAGTACTGGCTCAAGAATTCTTTCTCCAACTCCTCCCACGAAGTAATGGATTATTGGTAAGGATTTATACCATTCTTTCGCTTCTCCTTCGGTGAGAAGGGAAAAAGTTTCATTTTCGTAGGCGCCCTCGGTGACCCCTTTGATTAAAATAGTCCCGCACGATTCTAGAAATGAGTGAATATGATCGTGGGTCCTCAATGGAAAATCCATGGAATGTGGAACCTCTCACAGATTGATTAAAGAAGTTTTGAGTTGAAATTATCGGCCGTGATTTGGGAATCACGACCGCAGGATTAACTTTCACAATAGATGGCATGGCAAAGTGCGCCAATGTCCGTTGATCCGCCATTTCCTCAACCTGGCTCCTCCTTGAGCTTCTCCTCGGTGTATCCTTCAGGATCGTTTCCTTCCGTGGTTCCCTCGTCCGTCGGTCAATGAGCCGAACCAAGCGTCTGTTTGGTCGGCGATGGTTCGCCCTATCTCGGATTATACAAAAGTGGTCCCCGTGAGTTCGAGTTTGCATAAACTACGTTTGGGCACCAACACCTAAATCACGAGGTTTGGGATTTTATTCCTTATGTTTCCTCAGTGGGATTCACGAGAATCCATCACCCAACCTCGTTGATTGAAAAGTGTTCCTTGGCTCTTTTCTCTCTTTCTCGTAATTACCGAATCCACTCGGTATTTATCGAGAATTTTTTAATTTTTTTTTTTTTTTTTAAATTTTTTTAGAATTAAAAAAACTATACTAAAACAGCTCAAAGCAGTCTAAGCAGTGTAAAAAAGAAACAAAATACTATAAAACTAATGTAATGTAAAAGCGAGCTAAAAGAAAATATTTTTTCTCTCTCTCGGTAATTACGAAAGATTTTTTTTTTTTTTATTTTTTTTTTTTAAACGAAAGCAGATAACTTAGTTGACAACAAAACCGAAAGCGAAAACTTTCCGTGCCAAGTCCCGGCAACGGCGCCAAAAACTTGTTCGCGGTTTTATGCAAAGCAAAAGATAACAAGTAATAAAATAAAACCGATGTCACCCCAAGTGCGAAGGCTCGCAGACTATAGTGGTGAAACCGGATCGTATCCTTGAGGACTTATACGAAAAAGAGTTTTTGCCTTGATTTCTTTTATAAAGTTGATGATTATGATCTCGGATTTTCAATTAACAAACTAAGGTAGCAAGCGTGAAAATAAATAAAACTACGATAATAAAAATTTATAATTTAAAACAACTAGAACGCACCGATGATCCACCACCCCACCGAAAATAACAAGAAAGACACATATTCATTCGTAAGTTCTTGGATTATTATCGCTAAGGAGGCATTTTCCTTTCGGTTCATCGCCTTTTAATTAGTTCACCACTCTCGGTACAACTAAAGCATTTACGGATCAAAGATATGGATATAAATCCTAATCGACAACATTCACCCTCAACTTACGTATGTTGGAAGAATATTATCATTCTCCTTCACGGTAATCTACGAATTTATCAACTATCATTATCTAAATTCGATTAGCATGCAACATAAGTATAGATCATACAAATTGCACATAAACAATTCAAACATGAAGGAAGAACAAGAAACTCACTAGAACAAATGAAAAGCGAAATCCTTGTTTATTCCGGTGATGGTGGCTTCACAAAGGTGGTTCTAGCTTAGAGACCTTAGCCAATCATCCTCGATTATGATTTGAGAATCGGGGCGTAGCTCGACATTACAACAAGACTACTATTCTAATTTATTCTCGGCATAACGCCTCTGAGTATTTACATAAAAGGCGGAAAAGTAAAAGCTTGGCCAAAAGTGACCAAGGAGGCGCCTTTATGTATGGAAATGAGGGAGTTCTTATAGGGAGAGTTGAGGGAGGTGTATAAGGAGAGGTTGTAGTTGAGGGAGATATTTTTGGGAGAATATGCTAAGGAATATTCTCAAGTTTGTTATAAGCATGTGGGAGGTGATAATGACTTTGCATGTGAAGGTGAGGAGTCACTAAAATAGCATGTGGAGTTTGTTATGACTCATCATCATCATCATTAAGGAGCACATGGAGTAACATGCATCAAACTTGGCCAAAATATCTCCGGTTCGTCCGTAATTCCAATGATTCGGTAAAAAAATCATAACTTGAGTTGTAGACCTCCGATTGACGTGATTCAAAATGCGTTGGAAAGCTCATTTTAGTATCTACAACTTTCGTCAAGAACTCTTCCCCTGAAAATGCCTCTAAGTCGGGTCAAAAATCCGTCGAAAACAGATTACGGTAAAAGCTCGTAGGAAAAATGATCCGTTAAACTCGTTAGCTCGTGGCATCTTCTTCAAAATCCATCTTTTAGACCTCAAAACATATTGTTACATGTGATATTTTGCAAACCTTGGTCACCAAGTTTGGGCCGAATCGAATCGAGCTTTCTTTATTCGAATCGAGCTTTCTTCTTAATCTTCATCGATCTTCGTTTAAGCTCCTCATTTAACATGCAAGCGTATTCTACATTCATGATAACATCGTGCAAAATGTAACATCTCATATTCAAAGATTTTTATCAATGAAACCACATAATTAACACAAATTTGCACTTAACCACTTTTAAAACTCATTTGCTCAATAATTCGATTAAACCCTTGATTTCTATGCAAATTATACGAATATGGAGGAAATTGTTATAAAATATAACATTAGAAATCGTATAAAATCACCCTAAACACTTGAACTGGCATTTGGCTTCTTCAAACGCACGTTTGGATTGTTTCAAACGTGCGTTCTGCTTCATTCTGGGCAAGGACTTGAATGTTCTTCATATTGAACGACGTTCGGCGGTCCAACGTGCGTTTGGTGGACTTTGAACGCACGTTCAGGATGGGTTTTGAACGTGCGTTTGGGAGGGATCAACTCTGTATTACTTTTTGCCTCATTGAACGCACGTTTGAAGGGTTCAAACGTGCGTTCGGACTCCTGTTGCCCCAAAACTCCACTTTTTCCTCCTTTGATCTTTTCTCTTGCCTCGGTTACGCTTTTCACCATAAATCATCGCCTTCCGGGTCCTCGAGACATCAATACCCTTCAATATCATAAACATCCACAAACATCAAAACAATTCCAGAGGGTAAACATGCTCGGGAATGGGGTTAATATCAACAAATAAGGGGTAATAATCCATCAAGGTGACGGATTTATCCCCCGTGCCATAAGCTCACGATATCACCTCGAAAACGGTCTAATTTACCAAAAATGTGCTGAAAGTGTGGTAAATAGGGGTAATTAATGCACCGGAGTCACGTAAAGTTGACTCCCATCAGTCTGCATGTGAGATATCTCTTGCTGTCCTTCAGTCAGTACATCCACCAGTTCGTCAAATCTATCCATGGTACACATAAGCAATCTGCTTGCATATTGATTGTTGTCCATGACGTAGTACTTGAAAACTGAACTTAGGTAAAGTTTTCTAGACTTTTCAACAAGAACAACAAGAGAATCTACTAAGAACATAACTCTGTAAAAGAACACTACTCCAATAACAATTGTTGGTCTCTTGTAAAGGCTTTGGACAATTTTAGAGGGGGTGAGTAAACTTCTCACTTAAAACTTTTTATGGGGTCAAGATAACTGAGCTGAGAAAAGGTCTGCTGACTTTTTCAACAACTGAGTTAAATGCAAAGGAATTAATTAATTAACCTTTAAGTTATGTTGTTCTATTGAAAATATGTTGAGCTGAGTTTTCTGAACTTCAGCTGAGTGCTTGGGTGAGTTCAAGCAGTTTTCTTGCAAGAGTTTGATTGCTGAGATAAGTAAAAATGTAAATTGAAATTGCATTGCGTAAAGTGCGTAATGTAAATTGCTTAAAGTAAATGCACAAATAAAAACACAATTTTTATTGTGGTTCCGGGTGATGTAATCATGTCAGTCACTTTTTCCATGTGATGTAGGAGGTAAAATTCCACTAGTCTCTATGAGGTAACGGTTAGAAAAAGTCATAGTTGATTGTCCTTGACTAATCCCTAGCTTCACAATCTAAACACTTGAACAATAGGTAGGATTCTTTGCTCTCCAAATGCTTCTTTGGTCCTTGAAGGGTTGAATTGCCTCTTCACCACTCCACCACACATAGTCACTGGATGCAAACAACTATCCTTGACACCTTAGACATGATGCTTCATAGTCCAAAACCTTTGATAAAATCAAAGTTGGGTTGAATCAAGAAAGTGTTTCGGACTTTGAGTATTCTCCAAGTGTTGAGTCTTGATAAGTCTTGAAATGCTTGAACACTTGGAAGATTTTACGGATCTTGCAATTCAAGCTCAAATGATGATGATGATGACTTAGCAAATAACTTGGTAGCACAATTGTAGCAAAGGTCCTTCATGTGTAACTTTGTGTGTTTGATCCTTGTAGCTAAGTCCTCTATTTATAGGTGAAATCCAACATTCAAATTTTTGAATTCTTCAACGGTCAAATGGAATTTTATCATAGTCTTGTCAGACTGTCAGTATCTGTTCTGACATGTCAGACTATCAACCAATAAGATTACTTCTCTTCAACGTTCCAATTATCCTTGAGTTGAACTGATTAGCTGACCTATGCTTCAGTTTTGTTGATCTTGAGTTTTTCAAACTATCAAGCGAGTTTGAGCATTAATTCGGTTTTAATCTTCTTCAAAGCGAGATGCTTCTTATTCAATCGATCTTAAGTTTGTGAGATCAAAGTACACTTATTTATCACATAAAAATAACTAATATTACATTGTCCTTATGAATCGTAAACCTTCAATACAATATCTATAAAGTAAATTCATGTCATCATAGACTTTCCTGAATTCTAACTTTACAATCTCGGCTTAGTCTTCAAAAATTGAGTTTGTTCTCTCAGCCTTGAGTCTTCAAAGCGAGTTTGGTCCCTTAGCCTTCATAAAGCGAGTTTGTCCCCTCGGCCTTTGCCAAAGACTTGATTAAGTCGGTGAGTTTGCTCCTCAAACAAGCCTTTCTAGATTAGATTTCAGCAAGAGCCCTAGACTCCACTAAAACTTATTCTATTACAATGCTTGTCTGATTTAACCTATACAATAATCATACACTAATAAATAACATATAATTATATTCTAGACATCTTTTAGCTTTTCACTATTACAGTTAGTTCCTGTTGAAATGGTATCCTAAACCCAATCGGGTTGGACCGGATCCGACAATGTCAGGTCATTTACAGTCTATTTTAGTTTATGTAATAACTTTATAATTATTAATAAAAACACTTTTTGTTATTATATATTGTTTATCTTCGTGTTATTAAATGTATATATATATATATAATGCGTCCCCTAGTATCAAAGTGTGATAGAGAAATCATGATAGTGATTCTGGTTGTTGAGATCTCTAATCACTTTAATAAGTTTGATGCTTAAATGTCTCTAGTCGTATGTACTGCAAATGGGACGTTGATAGTATGATTAGACTAGCACGTATTGGATGTCTTCTATCTTATTGAAGATAGGGATAGATCTCGTCTATCGAAGTGTAGAGACACTTGGACTGTACGTGAATGTGTATTAAAGAATGCGTACGTTAGACTGGCCCACTTACATTAAGTGTCGCAATATGTGGCAGTTGTGTAATTATAATGAGACCGGAGTCTTCATGGCATCACGGTGTGGATCGTAATGCTTTGACACTATTGAGATTTCCCCAGCCACGGGCGATCATACGGTAGTGCTTGGGTGCGATATTGAAGCATGCGTAGGATACATGTTTGTTCGTCGGGAATTTGGTATCCTATGATTGGGAGTGAATATCGAAATGGCCTTCTTATAAGGAATGTCTAGCTCTCGAGAATCTTTACAAAGTGGGTGTAAATGTGTTATTCGAGAGAGCATGCTATTCAGATTATAAGATACGATCGTGAATGTAATGACACTCAAGATCACGATTCTATGGATATATTATTACGACAATAGGATTCTATTTACACGGTAGCTTGTTTCACAAGAAAGATAGTAGTCATTTCTTTTTACTCTTCCGATGATTGGTGGTCACGGTGTGTTGCTAGATGCTATCCCGTGATTGTTAGTTATGAAGGACATTTTTAAGTAATTTGTACTTTGTGTCTATGGCCAACATATTCGGAAGCCTATCGGGTCACTACATAAGAACATCGAGTCGGATTCAAATGCGGTTATAGTTGATGACCAAATTAGGAAAGTTTTATCTCAATACTATAAAGGTTATAGTGCTAAATCAATATGGTGGTATTTATTTATTATAAATAAATTAAATACAATGTATTAATTATATTAATTAAAGAATACTCCGGATGCCAATATTTGGCATAAAAGGCGTAAAACACAAGAGTATTAGATACACGTGGATTGTGTAATTTAATTAATAAGATTACCATAATATTAATATTGGATATTAATTGATTTTTGGAAAATATAATTATGGTAATAAGATAAAGATATTCAATATAAGATATTGCAAGTATCTTAGTTTTATTTAATATAAGATATTATAATAAAAGAGATATATCAATCAAAGTGATTTTCCTTATTTTATTAGGAAAATGTTTTTTTCTCTTTCATCTATCTTCTAGGAAGCTCATCCTAATCAGTTTAGGGGGCATTGGGGCGCCACCTCCCCAATATAAGAAAGGGGTTGTCTAGCTATTTTGTACATCACAATTCCAAGAGCTAATTGTTCTTGAGAAAAATAGAGAGCTTCTAGTAGGGAGTTTTAGAGAGAGAAAAAGGCCGGTCTAGCAGCCGGATTTTTCTAGTAGCAGTCCAAAGAGGATTCGGCGAAGAGTTCTTGTGGATATCGATAGAGGCCGGACGCATGGGCGGCTTTGCGCAAGATACTACTCATTGACGGTCAAAGCGTCGATCTTATAGATCAGCCAAGGTATATAACGTTAAACAACTTAACATGTTTATTGTGTTATAAATACAAACAGATCTACCATATTGAAGACAAAAAGGAACGTTCAAAGCTTCATACCCTCAATAATGGAGATCTAGCTCGATCTACTCAAGCTAGAGATGGTAGAGAAAGGAAGAAAACCAGAAATAACTCCTTAAAAACTTGGAAGAACTTTTATTTCATCAAATTATATAATGTAATTGAATATAATTGAGTGCTTACGAAAACCTATGCTAATGCGTGTTTATATAAATACAACAAACCGACTTATGACTCATAGAAACCCTAACCGACCTAGACAATGTAGCGAGAATCGATTTTGTGTTCCTCAAGGACCTCGGTTTACGGACTAGCCCTCGGTAAACCGGGCCGACTTTTCCTCTTTTTCTTCAAGTGAGTTTCTTCTTGTACTTCTTCTACTTGGCCAAACATACTTCTTTTGGTCTAGATCCATTCTCCAATGCTCTCTGGTTGGTACATCCTACAAGACACATAAAATGAGGCAAAAGCAGTACCAAATCTTCAGGAAAATAACATAGATGCAGAATTACGATCCATGAAAAATACACATAGAATTTAACACATATTCCATATAATAACGAGCCTATCTATCCTCTCTCGAGCAAAATTCGGGGTGAAAAAAGGTATAATTAATGGTACCATTTGGGGCGTTATCAACTACCCCTCACTTAGCTTTTGATCGTCCCAGAGAAAAAGCGAAAAAAAGCGACGACACTCGATCGGTATACAAGTTAATTAAAAACAACTATGTTTCACAAAGTCAATATCAAGATCATGCCACTCTCATGCATCGATAGCGTATTAAACACTATTCATGTCATGATCCAATGTGTGTGTGCAATAACTTTCACAACCTCTTAGTAATCTGAGACAATCCCACATTACGTCAACCCGTAGTCGAACTAACGAGTCTCGAACATGTTTTTTATTATTCAAATTAGATGGCAAGGCGGATCGAGAACTGAGTATATATTACTCTTATGCTCACGTTTATCGGTCTATGCAAAAGTCGTGCGTCTTATGCTCCATCGACTCAATTTTTGCCAAAGAGAATTGTTAGGAGGATTTTGCATCATTAAACAAAAGAAAATTTATAACCCTAACTACACATGCAAAACTAACTCTAACCGGCCGAATACCGGGTTGTTGATAGTAAGCGAGATAAGTAAGGGTCGATCCACGAGGAATTGGGATGTTGAATCTAATTTTATTAATCCTCTCAATTGTTACTCAAGAAAACAAATAAGCGAAAGATTAAACATAAAAACTCAAAGAACAACTAAAATAAATCTAAGCTAGAACAAATAATAAAAACCTAAACTAAGGATACATGGGATCAAACATCATACAAACCAAGTGATCTCAACCCTAGTTCGTCTCATGATTTTAATTCAAATTGTGGTTTCACCTTTACACGAGACACAAACCCCTAATCTCTTAGTGAATCCGATTATCGATTCTCCTCTTCCGAATGTTGAGACCAATTTTCATACAAAACGAAGGCGTAGATTCAAGTTAACTCTCGTATTTCAGAACCTAACAACCTAGATAATTAACCAATTAACTTGTCATCATTAATGATTAAAAATCCTATCTTTCTATGGTGATCTAGTCTACGCAACTTCCGTATGTTGTAAACATCAATAGCAAACTGATCTCTCGATCTAATTCACATAATAGCATCATAATCATAGAACGATACAACATGAATTAAAAGATCACAAAAAAGCGAATAAGGATCTGAATAAATTAAATAAATAAACTCACGTAGTTTGGTACATGATTGAATCCATGAATCTAAAGCGGAAGAAAAAGCGACATCCTAATCTAACCCGGATCACCCGAGCACAAGGCTCGGGTGACCGCCTGATTGCCCTCGGAAGCCGCCATTTGTGTTGTGAATTGCGATTGAATGAATTGTGTAGAATTAGGGTTGATCATGCGGATGTTTATATAGAGGTTTAGGTAAATTTGCTTAAGTCGGCCGGGTTGGACGCCCGTTTGAATAACCGAACGCCCGTCCGGAATGGTCGGGGACCGAGGTGGGCGTTCGTTTGAAAGCGATCACGGAGACTCGTTCTAATTGCGGACCTATGAGCGATCGTTCAATAATCTCGAACGCCCGTCCGACTTGGGCGCTTCGTTCACTTCCTTGACGGCCTTGATCGGTGTCGATCAAATTGATAATTCCATCTTTATCTTGATTTATTTCTTTCCTTATCTCTTTTAATCTTCCATAAATCTTGATTGATCCTTTCCAATCACGAATTTGGCTCTCTAAAATCCTCTCTTCCATCATCAATGAGTATCTACAACAATAGGAAAAACATACCAAAGCGTAACACAATTCCAAAATCATATAAAATCACCATTTAAGCACATAATTCGTTACGTTTTGAGATTTAACTAATAAAAACACCATTTACTCAATAATTCAATATAAAGCTCGATTTCTATGAAAAACATCCAAATATGGGGGAAATTGATATAAAATATATCCTTATAAAACGTATAAAATCACCCTTAACAACTCCCCCACACTTAAACCTTGCTCGTCCCGAGCAAAACAAAACATAATCAAGACTCGAGACATATAAACACTTATGGAACCATAAAACATATTCAATAGTTTAGAGGTTCACCCAAGTGAGTGTGTGCATAGCCATAATAAATTTCCACTTAATCCACACTTGAAATTGATTCAAGCAAAACTAGCTAACATCCCATTTAACTTAGAAATATAAAAACGATTATAACATGCACTTCTCAAAACATACAAGCCCCGAAAAATAATAATAGGGAGTATTCAAAACATTTCCGACATACTTAGAGGATAATCCCTACAACATATCTTTCGATTTATCTTTGGGGATAAGGTTGGCGATAACTAAGTCCTTCATTTAATTCATACCACTTCTTATGCAAGTTGATTTAACTATTTCTCATTTATACGCACATCAGAATGAGCTATTGCCCGTCATAGTAGAATAGGACATTTCGAGATAATCCCCTACCTTACTCAAATCATAAGGCGACTTCTTCTAGCTGCCGTGAGCTTTTGGTCATCATGGTGGAATAGGACATCGTGGTACACCTACCTCACCCAAATCATCGACTAGCTTCCGACACACACAATTAACTATTTAAAACAACTTCATTTATTCACTACTTTTTAAAAGCACTATAGTTACGTTTCACTTATCACATTCAAACCTTCAGATATTCACAGTATGTCATACCTTAACTCTAAATACAAACTATTAAAATTTCCAAAATTCGTATGGAAGCAAAGAATTATGCGATAATCATAAAAAATCTCTAATCAAATGGGCATAGCTTTAAAACATAGCTCATCAACTACTATGGCACGTGAAAAATAGTGTCGGGTGAAACATCTAAATTACTAAATATGCAAAATATGCAAAATAACGCACCAATGATATAAAAACTCGAACAAAGATATGCAATGCTCACTCGGGACAAAACAAAAATTTAAAAATTAAGCACTTTTCATAGAAATATAATAGAAATTGAGCAAACGACTCATAGATACATATAAACCATCCTCTCCCCCACACTTAGATTGCAACTTGTCCCCAAGTTGTGCAGAAATAATAAATTAGAGAACTTAGTGATTGGATCTTTGGCAATTCGGAAAAATCGGTAAAACCAAAATTCTTTGCATAGCTCAGTGAGATCATGGAGCATCACAGTAATTGAATTCATCGTGAAAGTGCACAATAGCTATCCAAAATATCCTACTGAGACTTGATCGATTGCAAAAGAGTCTACGGGAAAAAGGATTATACATGTAAAACACATGGAAAAGAAGTTATAGAGATTCTTGATTAAGCTCATAGAAAGATGGAACATATACATGGAACATTACAAAATAGTAGGCTAGGTGCAACTACATGAAAATATACTAGAATGCGACTACATGATATGCAATCCTAAAAATAAAATAAATAAAAATAAATACATTGCAGGCTCAGGTGAGCAAGTTGACCACGACAACTCTACGGTGACTACGGCCCGTGCGAAACAAAATAAAAGCGAGGTAGTATTACGAAACCAACGATTAACTACGCTCAAGAAAAATAAAAGAAAAATAGAAAAACAATGCAACTAGATGATATGCGGCTAAATGATATGCATCTAAGTGATATGCAAAAATAAAAGAAAATAAAAGAAAGAAAACTAGCCCACTCATTTGCAACACGACATATATAAAATAAGCGTCTACCAAATAATGACGAGTTACGATAAGCAGCGATCTTTGTCCATTACATGCGGTGTAAATGCGCGCGCTAAGACTTCGTCAAAAGTGATAGCATTATGGAAACCAACGATTAGCTATACTAATGATATAACTCATATGGATTTGGGCGTAGCATACGGAAAACCGACAATAGCTACCCATATGAGTTCTGACTAAAAACAAGAAAGCACATAGGTCTCAAAGCTCACAAGATTCATCACAACGATATGTAGCATATGAAACCGACATTAGCCACTAACAAACAATAAGACCAGTTATAGCGTACGAGAACCGACAGTAACTATAACATGCCTAGATGAATCATGTATATAAAAGTTAATCAGTTATGTAACATGGATTCGTAGATGGAAAGATATGAATATGCAAGCTCAGAACATCTACGTAAAAGAAATTAGCCACAGAAGCTCGTATTAAAAAATCCACATCAAATAAAAGCATTGAAAATAAAATCAAGAAAAAAAAATCAGAACCTGGACTTGCGTTCATTAACTCAAACGAACGTTCACCTTAAAGCACAGCACTGGACGAACGTTCAACCCTTTCCAGGCGCGCGCAAATGCGCCATGAAGACACACACGACGAGCGTTGAGAATAATACGGACGGCCGTTCACTTGGTGATTTCTCCTCGGACGGTCGTCCAACAAAGCGAGCGCTTCGTCTCGGATCACGAAATCGAGCGAGTCGAAACTTGCGGGACGGATGAGCGTCTAAAAACCGGACGTGCGTTCACGCAACTTATAGGCTGGGCGGGCGTTCACTTACTTGAGCGCTCGTCCATACAGCGAATTTGCGCAGACAATGCGAGGAGAGACACGAAACCCTAAATCTTATAAGCACAACACATCACGAGCACGCAGAAAGCGACCCACAGATAAATTTTAGCACAGGGGTTAGACTAGGTAACAACTAAACACAAACTTCACGTAAAGCAGATTGAGTAAAAAACTTTTGCACATTCTTAACCCTACGGTCATCGAAACACGGCAAAATAAAAACTCTCAATCTATTCGGCGCTACTTTTATTGAAAGCGAAAATAAGCGTAACAAAATCGAGAAATTAACAAAACCAGATTCAACATGACACCGATTCCCGGCAACGGCGCCACTTTTGTTCGGAGGATTTTGCATCATTAAACAAAAGAAAATTTATAACCCTAACTACACATGCAAAACTAACTCCTAACCGGCCGAATACCGGGTTGTTGATAGTAGAGCGAGATAAGTAAGGAGTCGATCCACGAGGAATTGGGATGTTGAATCTAATTTTATTAATCCTCTCAATTGTTACTCAAGAAAACAAATAAGCGAAAGATTAAACATAAAAACTCAAAGAACAACTAAAATAAATCTAAGCTAGAACAAATAATAAAAACATAAACTAAGGATACATAGGATCAAACATCATACAAACCAAGTGATCTCAACCCTAGTTCGTCTCATGATTTTAATTCAAATTGTGGTTTCACCTTTACACGAGACACAAACCCCTAATCTCTTAGTGAATCCGTTATCGATCTCTCCTCTTCCGAATGTTGAGACCAATTTTCATACAAAAGCGAAGGCGTAGATTCAAGTTAAATCTCGATATTTGAACCTAACAACCTAGATAATTAACCAATTAACTTGTCATCATTAATGATTAAAAATCCTATCTTTCTATGGTGATCTAGTCTACGCAACTTCCGTATGTTGTAAACATCAATAGCATGGCGATCTCTCGATCTAATTCACATAATAGCATCATAATCATAGAAACGATACAACATGAATTAAAAGATCACAAAAAATGAATAAGGGGTGAATAAATTAAATAAATAAACTCACGTACTTTGGTACATGATTGAATCCATGAATCGAAAACGGAAGAAAACGACATCCTAATCTAACCCGGATCACCCGAGCACAAGGCTCGGGTGACCGCCTTGATGCCTCGGAGGCGCGGCCGCTCTTTGTGAATTACGGCTGAATGAATTATGTAGAATTAGGGTTGATCATGCGGCTGTTTATATAGAGGTTTAGGTCGGCCGCTTAAGTCAATTTGGGTTGGACGCCCGTTTGAATAACCGAACGCCCGTCGGAATGCATTGGACCGAATTTGGACGTTCGTTTGAAAGCGATCTCACAGACTCTGTTTCTAGTCGGACCTATGAGCGCTCGTTCAATATTACAACGCCCGTCCCGACTTGGGCGCTCGTTCACTTCCCTTGGGCGCTTGATCCGATTGTCGATCAAATTGATAATTCCATCTTTATCTTGATTTATTTCTTTCCTTATCTCTTTTAATCTTCCATAAATCTTGATTGATCCTTTCCAATCACGAATTTGGCTCTCTAAAATCCTCTCTTCCATCATCAATGAGTATCTACAACAATAGGAAAAACATACCAAAGCGTAACACAATTCCAAAATCATATAAAATCACCATTTAAGCACATAATTCGTTACGTTTTGAGATTTAACTAATAAAAACACCATTTACTCAATAATTCAATATAAAGCTCGATTTCTATGAAAAAAAACATCCAAATATGGGGGAAATTGATATAAAATATATCCTTATAAAACGTATAAAATCACCCTTAACAAGAATATAGATGTATATATTTGAATGCACTTCTCTTTCTTGGCGGGTGGACTCTCATAAATTTATCTATCCTAATGGTCTCACTCTTGATAAACTACCGTATCCAAAATTCCTTTGCCTTTATAAGCGTTGGTGAAACATCATTCGGGATAAAGCCAGGGTCAACTCTAATCAAAGCAATATGCTATTGACTACATACCAAGAGAAGTGAGTTATACGTGCTTAAAATGGTGGCTCATAGTGAGAATATGCACTTAATACGCCACTACTTCTTAAGTGGACACTTACCTTCACTTGTACATCGTGGAACAAAGATGAAGTCAATTAACTCGAAAAGATCAAAGATATCATATTTTTTCAAAATTCTGTCGAAATGTCAAAGTCTAGGTGGTGAACAGTGCATCAAGGAGAATCAAGATAATCACATAATTCATGGAATATAATGCTTAGAAGCTAAGTGACGTCCCTTACCCCTCACTTAATCGAAACATTGTCCCCAATGTGTAAGAGGAAAAATGAAAAACGAAAAGAAACTTAGCTTCGTTAAGGGTGGAGCCAAAGAAGAATTGGATCGGTTCATAAATCATTGGGCTCATGGAAGTAATCTGTGACGAATCTGCGCTAAGTAACTCAAACAAACCAAGAAGAATAGTGGTGACAAGAAATCGTATAACAATATCGCGGCAGTAGAAGAGAAAATAAATAACCCCAAACAAATTAAGCCGACAAAATCATTATATTAATAAAAATCTGCTACATGTACTAGATAGGAAATGAAAACAAGAAAATGGAAAATAACAACAACGAAAAGAAAGAAAAATTAGTCCTCCTCATAATAATCCTCCAGTCATCTCTAGGCTCAAAACCGGAGGTGGTGCAGAAGCTGGAGGCGACAACGATGAGAAGTAGAAGATGATGCTCGGTGGCGTGCGGGCGAGTCTTAGGTGGTGGGGTCGATGGAGGAACTCTAGAAAATCTATAATTCTATCCATCTTGTGATGCGGACTACGCAATTTCTCTCGAGTGCTCCTCTAACATAGCTCTACGAGTCCGGGATGTTCCGTGGACCGGATGCACGCTCCCTCTTGGCTCTCGACCGGCGTGTCTTGAGTGCGTGTTGTACCATTTGTGGCTGATCATCGGCTCAAGGTCCTCCCAAAGCGACAACGATGAGAGCTTTCATCTTGTCCTCCAAAGCAAACATGTCAATCATCGGCCCGTATGGCAATTGCTCGGCGCTCGAGATGTGGCGGCAAGCTCATGAATATGGCTATGCATAAGTAGACCGATGTTTGGTGTCTTTGGATATCTGAAACCCAAATCTGGATCCGATCCATAATTGGATCGTGAAATCGATTCACAAGACCGATCGAGGCCTTTCGATCATTCACAGTGAAGCTACGAATAAATTTGCATACGATTTTACTACGATATGATCTACATAAATAATTAATGCGATTACGAGAAGGTTGAAGATTTACCTTGTTTTAAGAGGAATAATAAATGGATGAGATAGAAGCCATGAGTCTTTCGGAATGTATCTCTAGCGACGATTGGTGGGCGTCCATCCTCGCCTCAGAACCTCTCTCCGAATATGCACAAGAAAAACCCTAGGTTTTTCTTCTCTTAAATACTAGAACAAGAAACTAATTTTCTCTTATTTATTTGTGAAAGTGGCGCAAGTATGTGGTGATTATTGTGCTAGGAGGAACTCTTTTTATCTTTGGAAAAATAATTAGCCAAGAGAATTATCATTTTCACACGAGAATACCTATTCCCACACGGAAAGATATTTTTAAAAGATAAGAGATAATTCGAAAAATCAATCTCTTATTTTCCATTAATTATCAAACAAATAGATAATTAATTAATTACACATGTGACATAATCTTGAAAAATTTCTTTTCCTAATTTATCACAATATGTGGAGCCAATTTCATCATTAAATTTAATAGAAAATGTCTTTTCTATTTTACATATTATTTACCAAATAAATAATATTGCATATTCATTAAATAGACCAACTATTTAATTTATTCTCGAGGTTCCATAACACGAGAAAACACTCGCGTGTTAGGATCTGATGTGATCCGTGATCGAATCGAGATCGAAAATGCCGAAGGACCGGTGAAGGCACCAATAAAATGAGCACGCGACCCTAGCTAACTCGTAACTAAGAACCTTGGTATGACCTCAACCCTTAGATAACCCGTATCTAAGAACCTTGGTATCTGACGCATACAAGGTGCGCGCCGGAACCTTGATAAGTTCCGTTTGGAATCCACCAAACAACGGCGTTGGAATCCACCAAACACCAACGTGAGAAAACTCACCAAAGCTTAAAAGCTTCAAATATAATATATCAAAATTTGTCTGATTACAAAGAGTACTACTAAAGCCTTTTTATAGGCTACATTGAAAAAAATAAAACATCTCCTAAGCGATGTGGGACAAAAATAAATAATAGAAATATAAAAATAAAAAAAACCTAATAAATAATAACAAAAGTCTACTAAACTCGCATACGGAAACAATGTGGGATAGATGATAAAATAAATAGACTCCAAGCCAAAAGCGTCTCATCTTTGATCACATCTTTCCCCTCCCGGTTGGAAAGGATTGACCTCGAATCAAAGGATGTCGTAAAGCGACAATAAGCACAAAGCAGGCCGAACCAACTACGAACACCAATGATATGCCCGGATCAAATACAAAGCGAACATACCACTTCAAATCAATAGGTCTTGAGTTGTTGATGCATACATCGCCAATGAAACCAATGAGTAGTAGTGTTGTGAGTGCGCATTGCAAATAATGTTCTCTAGATCGACAACATAATCATAAGGATGAGAATCGGATAAAGCGCAAAAGGATCAATAAAGGTGTACTTGGTTTTCCATCAATGTCAATCAGGACAAGAACATCAATAGGCAATATATTGTTTGGATTGGCTATATCGATTAGCCCCTGTTTTCTCCTCAACTAGATGATCATCATGTACCTGCAAAAAGATATGATAGAGCTCGAACAAGAGACTAATGAGAGAGAATCGACTTCTCTATCTCTTCCATACGTTCTCGACAACAAATGGAGGTGTACGTGCATTATCAATCTCCGCTCCTCTCGGCTCATTCTCAATATTCATCTCCACCGCACTCTTATCTTCATCGTTTTTCACTTCAACCGAGTCTTCTTCTCTTGTTGATTCACGGTTCAAACGAGCTTCCTAAATCGATTCTACGTAGTTCTCGCAATAAATCAGGGCAATCATAATAGTGATGTCCACTCCCTTTACAATGACCGCAAAAAACAGAAAATGGCTCTGTAGAAGTTTTCTTAACTAAATTTGTACCATCACGGATATCTCTACCACCACGATTACCTCTACCACCACGATTATCTTTACCACCACATCTTTCTTTTAACATGTCATGAAATAGAGCCTTCATCTCTTCAAATTTTCTATCCATCTGATCATTAAAACGTCGTTCGAATATCCGAAAATAGGTATCGATATGACTCTCCTTTGACATTACTCAAATTCAAAACGCACCAATAAATTATATACGGCAAATATCCAGAATGTCCAAACAAGAATATTCGGTAATAAATTTTTTTTTCTTCTGGATTTTGTTTTGTGAGAGGTGTACTAGAAATCACGGATGTGATAGATATAAATTAAATAAAATATTCATCGAGCGAGAATATTTACGCTCAACTTATTAACTCCGAATTACGCATACCATAAATCGAAACTAAACTCTATCGATTATAGATATAACTTATTCTCAAAACCTCCGATCGAGTCGATAAGTGTCCAGTCGAGTTGATATAATCATTACATATAAACTAACCCTTCATAGACTAACCATAATGAAGCAGGAATATTTCCGTAAACCTTCTTCAATACATCTTATCCTTATTTACCATTAACCCACTAGTGATCGATTAGTTCATAACCAATACGAACTCTACGGGTTGATCAGTCTCTAGAATTAACAAATAAGAGGATTATCTTTCTACTTCCCACGGGAAGGAATGGATCCCATATCTGTGAAACACACACTTCTCACTCACTCCAGAATAGTGCCAACGTGAAAGTGATTCCGACCGCACCTCTTAGCGATCCTTAACGAACATATCAAACCCTATCCTGAAACAAGTAGGAGTTTGTAATCACTTCAGGATTAAGGTTAATCCATATATGATCATCTTGTGATTTAATAAGATTTCTCAGTCACGGAATTATATGAGAAACGTAGATTAAATCGGTCCAGTCCTATATGTTGGACATATTTTAAAGTTTTAGTGGAGTGCCAGACTAGCTGTTATAGAGCAAAGGCAAAAAGTTGTCTAGATTAAATGCATAGGCTTATTAGAGTTTTATCTTTGTATAGGTTTGATCAAACAAGCATTGTAAAAGGTCAGCTGACTTTCATCAATGAGACTTTGTCTAGGTCGATAAGGTACTGAGTCATTAGACTAGTTTAGGAACTCTTTGAAGGCGAAAGGTGAGGCTCAAACTCGGTTATTGAAGACTAAAGGATCAAACTTAGTGTTTAAAGTCAAGGATATGAAATCAGAATTTAGGGAAGTCTGTGATGACCTAAACTGATTACATATACCTTGTGTACAAGGTCTAAGTTCTAAAAGTTAAGTGGTGATTGGAACTTAGTTAGGTTCAAATTGGTGTAATCTAACTTCATAACAAAAAGTTAGATATAAAGAAGTCAGCTGTAGTGTTTTATAAACACAACAAACTTGGAACAGCTGACTGCCAAGTATCTCAGCAGACTTACATACACAAGGAACCTGCTGAATACATATTTCTATTTAATCAAAGGTTACATTGGAAGATTACAAGGATAAGGACAGATAACAACTCTTGATTTTGTCAACAAATCAATGGTTAAGATTAAGGAACGTTGGAAAGATTCAGAGCTTTATCCAATGGATACAAGTCAAAGGGTAGACAGTCTAAAAACTGTCAAAAGTAAGCCAGCGATTGTCGATTACTATGTCTGAGGACGAAAGCAAGTCAAGATGGGGACAAATATGAAATGGCTATGTTTGAATTTCAAACATAAGTCACAGGATTCTATACTATAAATAGAGGACTTATAATTCAGATACGTGTGATGTGAATTAAAAAGAGAAAAACAACTATCAATCCTGAGCTATCAGTTTCTTATCAAGAAATCAACCTGTTGTTGCTAGTGAGCTTAAAGCTACTGATCTAGTAAATTCTCCAAGTGTAACCTGCTGATCATTTCATCCTGATCAAGCTGCTGAAAGCTGAATCACTTTCTTGATTCAAACTTTCTCTTACAAGAAACTTGCTGAAGACAGAGAAGCACTTAGGTGTCATGAAATGTTGTATGTGGTGGAGCTGGTGAAGAGGCACCCTTCAAGGGCCAGTGGAAGACTTTGCAGCAGCAATCCTACCTGTTCCAAGTGTTCAGTTTGTGAAGCCATAGTTATTGGTGATGGACGGACAACTTACAGATTTTTTGTAAGCGCAACCTCAAAGATCTCTAGTGAATTACCTCCAACATCACAGGAGAAGAGTGGGTGACGAGATTACACCACGGAACCACTATAAAATTCCTACTTACTTTTACGCATTTAATTTCGCATTTAGCATATTAAGCACATAAACCTCTTTGAAACTAGCAAGCTGAATCACACACTTACACTACTGAGTATCTAATACTTAGTATCATATTTTAACAAGAAGTAATAAGGCTTATCTTGAATATATTCCACTGCAACAAATTCAGTAAAATCAACGATCGTGATTCTTTGAAAGCATCTAATGATGGTCAAATTATACCCGTAAAGTCATCAACATTGACCTTAAATCGAGATTAATAATGTGTATTTCATATTAAATCACTCATTTATATTTATTATTTAATGTTAAGTGATTATTAATATGATATTTGGTATTTATTTGTTTTATTATCAAAAGACCGATTTATTGTGCGATAAATGCGATTTTCGTAGATCGTGATAAATCGGGAGGATAAATGTCATTCAATCAATGGATCTCAAGATAATAAGGAAGAAAATCGGAGCAATAATCAAGAGATAAATCGGAGGAATCGGATCGACACGGAAAGAATGCGTTGGGTAACAAGTCGGACAAAGAAAGCAGCGTTTATCACGTGCAAAAATAGGTTCGATCGGCCCGAGCCTATAGCTTTAATTCGACCGAGTGTGTCATCTCGGTCACTTATCGGATTTTTCATATTTACCTTCTAGATCCTTCATAAGTCGTGAAACTCCTATATAAGCGGCGACTCTACGAGAAATTGTAAATCATCCCTTCATTCTTTCTTCAATCTTACAATTCATAATATAACTTTGATACAATGTAGAATAATTTGAGGGTTTCGACAATTTAAGGGCTGCAATATGGAAGCCTTTATTTTCTGTTTCTTTCTTTTAAGTAATTAGTCCCCCCCAATTATGCTTTATCGTTTGAGTTAGTTAATCATAGCTAGATGATGTAGATCTAGGCTATGACGTTAGGGAGGTGGCGATACCTTGTACATGAGGATCCCATAACCTACGTCATCTACTTAGTTTCTATCCATGAATGCATTGTTTAATTAATGTGTATCTAAGTTAGTTTATATGAATGCTTTCACAATTCTTTGTTTAATCCGTTGTGTATGATGAAACGCCGAGAGATATATTCGGGGATGCAATCTGGGGAAAGGACCATTCGATTCGACCGAGTGTCTGTATTCGGTCGACCGGCGCCTGTTCATCCGTTAGATAGCCATGTCTTTATGGTTAGGTTAACTTAATAGAATTTATTATCTCGGTAGGTATGGCTATAGCTACGTTACTCGCTTAGTTTAAGTAAAGCGTGTAAAAAAGGAAATACCAATATAAAACTCTTAGGTAGGCTTATGAATTGCTCTTCACGGACGTTCGGCGTTATCTAGGTAGGTTTATATTCGGGAATTGCATGCACCTGATTATTCGGGAATTAGCATGAGACTATAACTTGGTAATTGCTAGTTGGCGAGAGCTTGAGTAATCGTTTAGGAAATCGCCTAACCATAGGAATGTTACACAGGCGAGGTGTACGATTAATATCGGCATCCTTAGTGTCGTAGCGTGCAAGTTATATGAGATGGATACCCAAAAGGTGAAGTCACATAATGTATACAGTGATACAGCAACCTAACCGGTGCTAAGTCAAGTTAAAGAGGATGACTCCGTAGCCAATCTAAGATAGATACAAGCGGATTGACGATTAATAAGTTCGAGTTTATTATATAAATTATCTAGGTCCAAGCGATAAAGACTATAATTGGGGAGGTTAATTACGTTGTGTCGAAAGTCGTGTCTTTACCTTTCTTGTCTTATGTTGGTCGTAGACCGCCTCTATGTCCTTGACATGTTTAATTAATTGTTTGTATATAAGATGATCCACAATTGGTTCCTGTGGGATCGACCTTGATTCACTATAGCTATACTACGATGGGCCTAGTCCTCTTGCTAGTATTGGTTTATGGTGGTCAAGTATATTATAACTGATTGACCCGATCTTTGTCGTGAGACTACTAAGTGGTCGTGAGACTCTTGAGCGATCGATCGACGCTTACGGAACTTCTTTGAGTTTGTTAACTCTAAAAGTTTTAAGTGTTAAGTTTATTCACCCCCCCTTCTAAACTTTACCAAAGCCTTTTCAACAGACCAACACTATATGACTCTTATCATATATAAATGCCCCACTTAGACAGCCAATATAGACGGTCCGGATAAGACGGTCACACCATAAAGTGTTTTGGGCGCATTAATGATGGTTTAATCAATAGACCCCATACTTTGATTAAGTTCACCACAGACTAATAGTTCAAGTGTATCACCATAAACTTAATCCTCATGTGTGTCACACACTATGTTATATGGCTACATATGATACAACTTGGGGTTTTCAGCAGTGTATTAAATATAAGCATAAAGAAAATAATAAGATGGAATAAAATCTATCATTTATTAAATAAAAAAAATTACATAAATTGTCTTTCGAGCATTACACCTAACAATCTCCCACTTGCCCGTAATGACAAGCAACAATTGTTTTTAGAGCACACCTATTACATTTATCTATCTACTAACTATTCCTCCCACTTGCTCTAAAAAGCGGATGAGACATGTCTCTCACTCCCCATACACTCCAAGTGCTTATCAATGACATTAGATGCAGCGTCTTGGTAAGCGGATCACTAGATTGTCGGCCGAGGCGATCTTTAGGACCAAAATGTCGCCCCTATGCATGATCTCTCTAATCAGATGGTACTTTCTCTCTATATTCTTTGATATCTTGTGACTTCACGGTTCCTTGGAATTCGACACCGCTCTATTGTTGTCACAATAAAGTGGTATTGGATCGTTTATATTCGGAATTACTTCCAAATCACCAAGAAACTTCTTGAGCCATACCGCTTCCTTAGGCGCCTCGTAATTTGCTATGTATTCGGCTTCCATAGTTGAAACCGCAATGTTGGGTTGATTCGTTTCTCCAAACTACGGCTCCTCTTCCAAGAGTAAACAATGAGCCTGTGATCAACTTACGATCATCCTTCACTGACTGAAAGTCATAATCAGTACAACCCACGATATTCAGGTCTGCACCTAAATACACAAGCATGTAATTCCTCATTCTCTTTAGCTACTTGAGGAGATTCTTTACTGTTGTCCAGTGCTCCATGCCTGGATTTGACTGAAAATGACTGACCAATCCCACGCCATAGCAGATGTCTTGTATTGTACACAACATTGCATACATCAGACTTCCAACTGCATATGCGTAAGGAATACGTCCCATTCTCTCTTGTTCCTCAAGGGTTTGAGGACACTGTTTCTTAAAGAGAGCTATGCCATGACGGGTTGGTAGGAAACCCTTCTTTGCATTCTGCATACTATAACGTAGCGTCATCTTATCAATGTAAGATGCAGGACAATGCCAACATCTTGTTCTTCTATCCCGAATAAAGTGGATCCCCAGAACATAGCTTACATCTCCCAAAAATTTCATTTGGGAATGTGTGGCTAACCAACTTTTAACATTAGATAACATCCCTTTATTGTTTCCAATTAGTAGGATGTCATCAACATACAACACTAAGAATGCCACATTTTCCTTAATGATGCGCTTGTACACACTGGCGCTCGTGAGATTTTGTTTAAAACCAAAAGACTTGATGGTCTCATCAAATCTATGGTTGTATGACCGAGATCTTGCTTTAACCCATAAATGGATTTGAGCATCTTGCACACTTTGTGCTCTTGGCCTTTCTCAATGAAACCTTCTGGTTGCTGCATATATATTTCCTCGTCAAGATAGCCATTTAGAAAAGCCGTCTTAACATCCATCTGCCAAATTTCATAATCTAAGCTTGCAACAATCGAAAGAAGAATACGAATGGACATTAGCATGGCCACATATGAGAAAGTCTCCTCATAGTCGACTACCTCTCTCTGGGTGTAACCCTTTGCCACTAGCCTAGCTTTGAAGGTTTCAACCTTCCCATCCACGCCCATCTTTCTCTTGTAGATCCATTTACTGCCTATGGGCCATACACCCTCAGGGCAATCCACAAGTTTCTAGGCGTGTTAGAGTGCATAGACTCCATTTCTTGGTTCATTCGTCAATCCATTTATCCTTGTCGAGAATCATCCATAGCCCTCCGAAAGGACGGCGGATCATCCTTCATTCCATCGAGAGGCGGAAATGTTTAACTTTCGTCATGCATGCCATACCTAGTGCGTGGCGAACCACCCTTTCGATGCGTCTAAGCGGTGCAGGATTCTCTGGATTAAGCGTGGCATTATCGGTGTTGTTTGTGACACTAGGTGTCACTATGGTCTAACCGTGTCGAAAGTAACTCCTCGAGTACTATTTTACTTTGAGGTTTGAAGTATGTCATGTATTGATCCTCAAGAAACGTGGCATTAGTCGAGACTATCACCTTGTTGTCTTCGGATCATAAAAGCAGACTGCTCTCTTTCCTTGGCATACCTACAAATGAGACATACTTTCGTGACGTGAATTAAAGTTGCTAGTCTTGTCTTCCGGCATATGTGTAGGACATCCCAGGATACGGTAATGGCGCAAACTAGGTCTACTCCTTTCCATAACTCAATGGGCATCTTTTAAGCCAGACTTTAGCGGAACCACATTCAATATGCGGGATTGTTTGTAGTGCATATCCCAAAAGGAAATCGGCGGTGATGCATAGCTCATCATTGACCTTACCATGTCAATTAAGGCTCTGTTTCTCCTCTCATTAACTCCATTTTGATGATGTGTTCTAGGTGATGAGCGTTTGGAGCAGATCCCGTGTTCTAAGAAAGTGTCGGTGAAGTTAGTATTCAAGTACTTGCCTCCTCTATCAGAACAAAGGTACTTCAATGATTTACCCAGTTGCCTTTCGGTCACTGTCTTGAATTCCTTAAACTTACTAAAAGCTTCGGACTTTCTGTGCAAAAGATAAACATATCCATATCTCGAGTAGTCATCGATAAAAGTTACAAAATACTCGAAACCACCTCTAGCTTTGTCCATTCAGCCCGGACCACACACAAGTCTGAATGTACTAATTCCAAAGGTTCTTTGGCTCTGTTTCCTTTGATGAGAAGGTTCGTTTAGTCATTTTTCCCTCGAGGCAAGATTCACAGGTAGGAGTGTGTCAATAGATAACTCACTCAAGGACCACCCTTGGCGATCTTTGATACTTTCAAGGAAATATGACCAAGTCTTTGATGCCAAAGGTATGTTTTATCATGGTGCGAAACTTTACGTCTTTTTTATGATTTTTATGTTTTACTTTAAACATTTGATTAAGCGATGGAGTTGATATCGTTTAATAAAATACAATCCATTTTCCAAAATTGCGAGAACAAATATCACGACCATTTACGAAATGACAATTTTATTACTATCAAAGAAAGAGAATATGATTGTTCTTGCAACATTGAAAGCCGAAATTAAATTTCTCGGAAATTTGGAACAAAATAAACATGGTTTTAAACCAAGAATTTATTTCCAAAACATAAACTAACTACTCACTTGCTCAAGCTGAAACCACTTTGCATTGTGCCCACTCATCGTCGGCGTGCCTTCCTCACAGCTCGATACGAACTAAGGATGCAAAGAAGAACAAACATGGTTAGTCGCTCAGAATCTAGTATCAAGTTGACACATCTTTAGCTCTTGTATAGGATTCCAAGACTAGTAATTAAGAATCACTGTCTTATCCTTGCCACTTATTCTCAAGGCTTTTCCCTTCCTTAGCCTCTTTGAGGTATGCGGGACAATGGCGCCTCAATATCTACCTCATGGCGGTGGAAACATTTCCCCTTGGGCTTGGAAGTTGCTGTTTATCCTTCTTCTTCATCGGCTTTGCACGATTCTCTTCTTATTTTGGCTGTTTTGCCTGCTTTGCCTTAGGTTTATTTTTGACTCGAGGCTCGATGCCTTAGCTTTAGCCACGTGGGCCTCGGCCTTTACTTCCCTTTCGGCTTCTTACGAGGAGATGGCTTGAACACTTGCGGTTCATTAATCAAGCGATTCGAGATCAAACTTGAGCTTGTTCACGACATAGTTACTCTTGAATTGGAGGAACTCAGGTGTAAGTGATTCTAAGATCATACTCACTTTGAGTTGCATCGTCAAATCTAGAGCCATGAGTCTCAGCATCAACGAAGTAGTTAATCATGTTCATCACATGACCAGTTACTGACTGACCTTTCATCATTTTGGCATTTGTGGCTAGCTTGACAGCCTCATGTCTTGCTTGATCTGATGGGGCACCGAACATGGAAATAAGAGAGTCTATGATTTCTTGCGCACTCTCCATGTTCTCATGCTTGGTCCTTATGATCTCCGACATGGAGGCCAACATTATGCCACGTGCCTTATTGTCCGCCTCCACCCATCGTTTATGGTCATCGTGAATAGATTGTGAAGCGTTCATGGGAGGAGTTGGCGGACAAGCCTCAGACAGGACAAACTTAACGTTCTCGAAGATGACCGCAACATTCATGTTACTTTTCCACTTGTTAAAGTTGTTTCGGTCAATTTTTCATTTAGCGATTTGTTACTTGAGAACACATTTTGATGTAGAATAAAAAATGCAGAAATAAATCAAATCATACACCATAAATAATTATGCTTTTAGGAATAATAAGCGTGATGTCTTGCATGTAGTTTATCCTACCATTTCAAGGACTTAATATCACACTGCGGTGCCGTCTTAGGGTAGGTTAAAGAGGTGGCGATTAAGTTGAGGCGATCTCTCTACAATTAGCGAGAATCGGACATCTCTATTTAATTGCGATTACCTTCCTTTTTCATTAAGATATTTCCAACAATATCCTTATGAGTGTGACCTCTTTGTTTGGATCTCGAAGTCGCCGCGAGTATGCCGCCTTAGGGTCGGTCGGTGACTCGGCGAGTACCCAAAATCCTATCCTTTCGGAGAGCAAGCCATGCATTTTGATAGCGGTGAAGGCCATCCTTAGGGGCGAAATCAAAGCGGCATGAGGCATCACCATTCTCTCACGTGCTTGCGTCAGCGGTAGAGGCCGAGGGGTTGGTTGTCACCTTCCCGCTCCCTCGTTATTTTGAAAATTAGGTAGTCTCATTAGGATTTTAGAATTTTCAAATAATCCAAAAACAATAGATCATGAATATTTAATATAATCCTCCCACTAGTTCATCGGTTTGCAAATACGGTCTAACTAGTGTCACTATATCCACGATCATCCAATTTTATGGATTAAAATTCTATTGTGTAGACACTACACAAATAAAATTCACAAAGAATTTTATTATCCTAATATGTCACGATAAAAGTTTTAGGATCGTAGAATTTTTCCAATAAATCGAAAAACAATCACTAACTTATAGGTTCCAAATACCGTCTAGTTGGTGTCAAATTTTCATGAGTTTCCAATATTTTTATTTTATTTTATATTTTTATTTTTGATTGTCGAATTCTAATGTATGTAGACACTACATAATCTAAACCCGAAGGGTTTAATCCCAAATTAAGTTTATCATGTGAATTTTATATATCGATAAAATTCCGTTTCCTTCTAATTTTCTATTTTAATTTATTTTAATCTAAATTAATTATTATGTTGATACATGTCTAATTAATTTCAATATTAATTTTCTACATGTATGCATATGCTAGGAGTGGAATTAATGAATATGATGCATGTCATGGTTATATCACATAAATAATCATAAATGAAAATAAATCACGAAAAATGAACCTTTGAGATGGACCGTTGGTACCCGTATCTAATCGATAAATTAAATAAACCTAAGCATAGAATAAAAGTTAATCTACGATATTCTTGAGCCCTTCAAGTATTTACTTCTCTGCTCTTGTTTCTTTATTAAAAACTACTTCATTAAGTTGGTAAGAGTCTCTCCTTCTTCCTTCATCACCACGATTCGAATCCCTTTCTCTTTTAATTTTTTTGATTCGTTTTTTCTTTCGATCGTACCTTTTTTCCAAATCATTTTAAATTTTTTTTTTAGCACATAGAAACAAATTTCATAACAAGAAAAAAATTCAGATTTTTATACGACCAAAGGATTCAAACTCGGTACGCTAATAATTGAACACGTGACTTGACCAGCTTGTGCGCGGCTCTTCTTCTTCACGATCTTAATCCGAATTAATTAAATATCATTCGGCCGAATTAAATGAAATTACAGAAAATTAAAGTTGCAAAAATAAATTACATGACATCTATTCCGGAAAAGCAGAGTTTGCAATAGATCTACGATAAACAAGTACCAACCCCAATCCTTCACCGTCAGCAAAACATTCAATCGCATAAAAAAACTAAAAGATGCAATTTTATTCTATTCCACTCCTTATTAAATAATTTTGCAATCATGATCGAAAAATCGCTTTAACCTTGCTCCGATACCACATCTTTGGATTTCTGATGGCGAATCCGGATCCGATCCATGGTGGATCATCGGATCGATTCACAACACCGATCGAGATGCTCGATCATGCCGCAGAAGCTACGAATAAATTTGCATGCGATTTTACTATGATATGATCTACATAAATAATAAATCGGCGAGATAGAGAAGCCGCGGTCTTCGGAATGTTTCTCTAGCGACGGTGGTGGGCGTCGATCCTCGCCTCGAGAACACCTTGAATATGCACAAGAAAAACCCTAGGTTTTTCTTCTCTTAATATTAGAAAGCAGAAACTAATTTTCTATTCTTTATTTGTGAAAGTGGAGCAAGTATGTGGCGATTATTGTGCTAGGAGGAACTCTCTTTATATAGGAAAATAACTAGCCAAGAGAGTTATCATTTTCACACCACAATTACCTATTCCCACAAGGAAAGACATTTGCTAAAGATAAGAGATAATTCCCAAAAAATCAATCTCTTATTTTTCAATTAACTATCCAACAAATAGATAATTAATTAATTACATATGTGATATAATCTAGAAAAATTTCTTTTCCTAATTTATCACAATATGTGGTGCCAATTTCATCATTCAATTTAATAGAAAATGTCTTTTCTATCTTACATATTATTTACCAAATAAATAATATTGCATATTCATTAAATAGACCAACTATTTAATTTATTCTCGAGTTCCATAAAGCGAGAAAACACTCGCGTGTTAGGAGCCAAACCGGGGACCATGGACCTATAACCGATAGCTACAATAAATTAAATAAAATATTCATTGCCGAGAATATTTCTACTCAACTTATTAATTACGGAATTACATGCCATCATAAATCACGGCTGAACTCTATCGATTATAGATATAACTTATTCTCAAAACATCGAGTCGAGTCGATAAGTGTCCATTGATATAATCATTACATATAAACTAACCGCTGCCATAGACTATCCGTAGTGAGGCGAGAATATTTCCGTAAACCTTCTTCAATACATCTTATCCTTATTTACCATTAATCAACTAGTGATCAATTAGTTCATAACCAATCTGAACTCCAGCGGATCGATCGGTTTCTAGAATTTACAAATAAAGGGATTATCTTTCTACTTCCCGTAGGAAGGAATGGATCTCATATCATGAAACACACACTTCTCACTCACTCAGAATAGTGCCAACGTGAAAGTGATTCGGACCGCACCTCTTAGCGATCCTTAACAAACACATCAAACCCTATCACGAAACAAGTAAGATGCTGTAATCACTTCATGATTAAGGTTAATCCATATATGATCATCTTGTGATTTGATAAGACTTCTCAATCACGGAGTTACATGAGAAAGCCTTGATTAAATCGATCAATCTATATGACTCTCATCATATATTAATGCCCCTTAGACAACCAATGTCGGCGGTCCGGATAAGACGGTCACACCGTAAAGTGTTCAGGCGGATTAATGGTGGTTTAATCAATAGACCCCATACTTTGATTAAGTTCACCATGGACTAATAGTTCAAGTGTATCACCATAAACTTAATCCTCATGTGTGTCACACACTAAGTTATATGGCTACATATGATACAACTTGGGGTTTTTAGCAGTGTATTAAATATAAGCACAAAGCAAATAATAAGATGAAAAAAATCTGTCATTTATTAAATAAAAACAATTACATAAATTGTCTTTTGAGCATTACACCTAACAGACTGAAGATCCCTGCTCTTGATAGAACATCGATTCCGCCCTCTTAGTGGTGACAGAGACCGTGTGCTTGGTCGGTAGAAGGCCGGCACAAACAAATCGGTTGACCATCATCCGATCCCAAGATAATTTACTCTCTAGGAAGATGGTGGGGGCTCCTATAGGGTTGCGTTTCCATTACACCCTAAAGTAATCAGCTATCATATTCATCCTCTCTAGATCTTCAATATTGCTCGAGGATGTGTACAAATCTGGGCCTTTGGTGGATTGCGAACCCGAAATATCGTTTATCCGCTCAATCAAAAAATCAACCTTAACACCATGGACCATTGCAAAAGTAGCTCTGGGTTGTGCGAAAGATATGCATATGACTCTCTTACCACCGTAGCATTGAACCGTGTCGGTGCCTCAACCATATCCAAAATGTCTTGTACTTGTAGGGCTTTTGACAAGATCGAACCACAATCTTCCAATTCTATTCCTCATTCTAGGCAACGGTCTTCCGTTCCAATGCCCTCGGAATGATTCATAGATATCTAGAGTGAAATTGCTCAACCTCGTCTATCAAGGGGTTAGCATCTATATAAACAAGCGGTGACCACTTGGGCGAGGGGTTGTTACGCTACGTTTAGGATCCATTACGAATGAAAACCGAGGGCGATGATGGCCGAATCAGAAAAGGTACCCTCGGTAAACCGGAGGTAAGCCTCGAGTTACCGGGTTGATTTTTCTAGGCTTCTCACGGGACCATGCTCGATCTTTGGAAAATACGATGACTGCTGACACTTCACTATTGGAGCAGCACTATTCAGCAACAGTGATGGAGAAAATGATATGGTTGGTGTTTTGGGTTGGTAAAATGGAAGAAAAAGGTTTTGTTTTGGTGGAGGTATGGTGATGATAGTGGTGGTGAAGGTGGCCAAAATTTCTACTAGAGAAAGAGATGGAGAAATTTGGTTATTCGAGAAGATGATTGTAGACGAGAATGATGATAATTGTGGTGGAAGAGTGTTTAAATAGAAGAAATGATGGAAGGTGGAAAGATTTGGTGGGATAGTGGGTAGAGGAGTAATTAGGGTAAGGGATTTGAGGGGGTGATTGATGGGATTGAGGTGGAGTTATGGTGGAGTGTGGGAAAGGATGAAAAGGTGGACAATAGGGAAAATTGGATGGTTTTGCGGTGGTGGTGTCGATGCAGCGTGTATCCTCCACGTGTCTCTAAAAATGCAGCTTTTCAATCTAACATTGAAACTTGAAAATCTTAGCTCGGTAAACCGGAGATGATCCTCGGTTTACAGGGCTTCTTTTCCCAGATTTCTCTATGCTCCTTCACAACACACTTTAATTAATCTCACTTCTCAATCACGACCTCAAGCGACTAGTCTCTTACTCCTTTTGTTCTATATCCGACTCAATCCTAACCTACTTCACTAGAATCCCTACGAGTAAAAAAACCTTCCCAAGAACCATCGATTTCAAGCCTAAGGATGCGGTAGGATGAAAAAAAAGCTTGCCCCTTCATCCAACTACTTTTATTCATTCACTAATCTACCCGATGGTTCAAAAGAATAGTTACGAGTTTAAAGTCATGAATAATTACGAGTTTAAAGTCGTCGGCTTCGACTTACTTCGGACCTTCAATCATTAAAAAGTGGGGCCTTAATTTGCCAAACTTGCATCTTCGATGTCTTAACCGTCATGCACTTCCGCTTCGTTGATCATTACCTTTCAAGAGTTCCTTTCACGGTTTTCCTTAGAAACTTTCGAGCTCTCTTCCAAGCACGCCTCTCTCTCCTTGCTCGTGTGCTAGGTCATCCTCTGCTTGAGATTTATTCTTGATGCCCAAGGATTCCACATTTTCCACTTTAGGCTCACAATCCGTCACTATGCAATATGGAAGAACTAGCTTTCATGAGCGTCTTGTTGTGGTCCTTTTCTTCACTCTCTACAGCATCAATCTCATCAACTAAAACCTCTCATTGCCTATGCCATTCCTTCTCTATCTCCATGACTTCCACTTTTCTGAATCATAAGTCATCTTGCAACTTTCTATCCTATTATCCAGGGGCTCATGATTTTGAATGATCTGCATCATTGTTCAATCGTAAAGTGATCTCCCAGTTATCAAAGTCCATGATTGCTCGCTTGTCACTAAGAAAGGTTTTCCTAACAAAAGTCGGGGCACTTGGGTCCTGCGGTATGTCTATAACCGTGAAATCAATTGGAAATGTGAACCTCATTACCTTTATCGGGCACTTCCCTAGCGGAACAGGCGAGACATATCTCTAGTCCATCAACAAAGGTCATAGTTCGGGTTTGATTCATAATCTCCGGAAGCCTAATATTACAGCGGATGGATAGAGGTAGAATGTTACAACGAACCTGAATCACAAAGACCTAAA